>PRKT01000362.1:430883-499641 GCA_003671525.1 Saccostrea glomerata | reverse complement strand
GGAGGGGGGGGGGGCATAAAAATAACCATTTTGCTAGATGCACCTTTCTTCATCATAAATATATATATTTGGATCATTGGCATAAAACCAAGGAGCAAAGGAAAGATTTTCAAAGAATAAATGAATTTTCACTATAAAACCAATAGAGCCCCGCCCTAACACCAGAACCCCTGACCCTGGGGTCATAAAATTCACAATTTTGGAAGAGGCACTCTTGCTCATCATAACTATGTACTTGGATAGTTTATTTAATACCCAGGAGCAGAGAAGAAGATTTTCAAAGAATTAATGCATTTTCACTATATAATCAATAGGGCCCCACCCTAACACCAGAACCCCTGACCCTGGGGCCAAAAAATTCAAAATTCTGATAAAGGCACTCTTGATCAACATAACTATGTCCTTAATTAGTTTATTTAATACCCAGAAGTAGAGAAGAAGATTTTCAAAGAATAAATGCATTTTCATTATATAACCAACAGAGCCCCGCCCTAACACCAGAACCCCTGACCCTGGGGTCATAAAACTCACAATTTTGGTAGAGGCACTCTTTCTTATCATAACTATGTGTTTTGTTAGTTTATTTAATACCCAGGAGTGGAGAAGAAGATTTTCAAAGAATTAATGCATTTTCACTATATAATCTATATAGCCCCGCCCTAGCACTAGAACCCCTGACCCTGGGGCCATGAATTTCACAATTTTGGTAGAGGACTCAATGCTCATTACATTCATGCCAACAGTTTGCCTGCTTGATGTCCAGGAGTAAAGAAGAAGATTTTTAAAGATTAAAGATTGCAATAATTTTAGTGGTTTTGGCCCCACCCCTGAGGCCCCAGGGGGGCGGGGACCATAAAATTCACAATTTTTGTTCCCCTTCACCCATAGATGCTGTATACCAAATTTGGTTGAAATTGGTTCAGCGGTTTCAGAGAAGAAGCTGAAAATGTTCAATTGTTAACACACGACGCACGACGCACGACGCACGACACACGACACACCACGACGGACGAAAACGGATAGCAATAGGTCACCTGAGTTACTCAGGTGACCTAAAAATATATATACATGTATAGGAAGAGTTCTCGCCCTTTGTGTAATATAAAAACATGTACTTCAGCTGAGTAGAGTTATCGCTCTTTTTGTAACATAAATGTACTTCAGCTGGTGATAATGTGTTTAATGCCAATAGTTTTGAAAAGATTAAAAGATTTTTTAGATTGTTCAGTGTTCGGTATTTCATATTTCACCATCTTAACATAAAAATGAAACATAAGGAAGTGAATAGATCTAGATATTATATTTCAGGTACATTATACATACATTACTCTAGAACTAACGTGACAACAATTGTTAATTAAAAAAAAAAAACACATCTTCAACACTAAAATTGAAAAGAAATCATTTTTTGTATATGAAGCTAGGAGGAAAAAATACACAGATAACAAATCAATTCAATCATTTATAATAGTTCTTTATCATTTATCGGTAACAATAGATAACCATTTACTAAATCAGAATAAAAGCCAACAAATCCATTCAATATTTTAAAAATTCATTTTTAATATTAAAATTTAATACCAGTATCATTTCGGCCAAATTCTCAATTGTGTTGAATATAATTTTTCTTAAAATCACCGCGGTACCTTTTTGTTAAGACCATTATCTTCTTACATGATGATGAAATTTTGGCACTTTTCATGCATGGAAATGCTAGTTGCCCCTTTTTGGTGTACCCATCTCTTATCTGCAACTCCTCTTTCATCACTGAATGGAATCTTTAATAATACTTTCACAGACTCTTCGTTATATAGTGCCTCTGTGACCTCCTATTTTACTTTTTGATAGGACACATATTTCGGGTTTCCCATAGCAAACCATATAAATATTCTATGATATTGAAGGGTACCCATCTCTAGATAATCAGCAACTCCTTCCACTTATACAATTGAATAAAATTTTGCAGGGTACCAATCTCTTATTAACTCCTCCTACAGTGTATGTCACTGAATAATCTATACTTTCACAGATTCTTATAACATACCGTAATTGCAAATTCCATGTTTTCCTCTAAGGGGCCCGAAAAGAAATGCCAGATTAAAAAGTAAAATAGGAGATGTACAATGGTATTATTTCATAATTACAAGAATCTGTGAAAGTGTACAGTATCATTGAATTTTATTCAGTGGTAAAGGAGGATTTGAGGATTAGGATGATAAGAGATGGGTACCCTTCAATAATATAGAAAGAGAATGGCATGCAGTGTCCACGTTTTGCTTTGGAAAACCCTAAATATGTTTCTGATCGAAAAGTAAAATTTGAGGTCACAATGGCACTTTGTAACAAAGATTGTGTGGTTTTTTTTTTCATTTCATGCAGTGGTATACGAGGAGTTGGGGATGATTTGAGATAGTTATATAGGTACCCCAAAGCGTAAAAACGTACGACGGACGTACAGGCGGTAAGACATCCAGTTCACTATATACCATCCTACCTTTCAAGTTTGGGGTATAACAAGAGGAACTGTGAGCACTGGGCTCACTAAATGATGACCCTACCTTCCATATAAGTAAAATGGGAAAGTCCACGTTTTTCTCTGGGAGACCAGAAATTAGGGTAAGATCAAAATGTAAAATAGGAGATGCAAATGAAATTTAGCGCCTCTTATTTTACTTCTTGATCAGGCTTTTATTTTGGTTTTCCCTTAGATAACTTGGACACTGTCATTCTTTCTATAATATCGAGTGATACCCATCTCTTATTTACAACTCCTCCTATACCGATGAATAAATGCTTATTGATACTTTCAAATCTTCTTTATTTAATGCGATTGTGCCCCCCCCCCCCTTTAAAGTTAGTTTTGCTAACCCCCTCACCCAACCCTTTCTCGAAAAAAAACCCATAATTGGTTCGTATGACGATTATTCAGGTCGAGGGTAATAGGGAGCAGACGTCAGGACTAATCGAACACAATTGTCCTTATTTAAACATGTCTGTTATAAAAAAGGAGAAAATATAGCAAAGGCAATTAATTGAATGCTTGAGATTGGAAGCCCCCCCCCCCCTTCACTTTTTGGTCTGGCACTTGTTTCGGTTCTCCCAAAGCAAAACATCATGATTATGAGAAGCAGGAGGCAGGAGAATCATTTGGTGAGCTCAGTGCTCAAAGTACCTCTAGTATAGTTTTTCTTCCAGTTCAGTTTGTTTTCATTTGTACTTTTCCTTTCCATTTCTACTTTTAAGTAGACAGCATTTCTTCATGTGTTCAATTATCCCTCCCCCCCACCCTGATCTGAAAAACGATGCTTCCGGTTTGCCTATTGATATAATCACATTTAAGTCAAATTATCATTTTAAATGACAAAAAGTTTAAACATTACACCATATATGTATAATGTGACAATACACACTACATGTAGATAGCCTTTACATTCACATGTTTTCATTGTGCTTCTGAACACCCTGAGAGTATTGTCTCTCTCAACCACGTGTATTTTTAAAAGAATAAGTACAATGTCTTCAATTTTATGACACCATTAACACAATATTGTACAAAAGAAAACGACATCCCCAAACCCGATATATCGTGACGTCAGAACCCTTTGAAATATTAAGACTATATATATAAAGAATTCCTTGCTAATCTTTCTGATAAATCCAAAGAAAATCGGACTGAAAGTTAAAGAGATTTGGTACCAGGAGCAAACGTCCGCAGTACAAAAGTTCGCAAGTTCACAAAAATGTGCTACATTTTCTTTATCACTTTGTTTATTGTTGGGCATCAGTCAGTTTCGTTTAATGTCATTAATCTGTGATTTTTTTAATGTTTGATAATAACTTATTAACCGTTTAACACGACTTAAGGACAGTTTTAAATACATAAAATCATTCCTTAATTTTCTGTACCTCCAGGTACCAGCATCAGTAATTTGTTTTAGATCGTATGTGTTTTATAGTGTAATTTCTTCGATTCAACTGATTCTGGAGCACACATTAAACACATATCTAATTTGTTTTAGAGCTATAAAATCTCTTCTTCTAACTATTAGCAGCACTTAAAAATTGTACACAAATTTTGGTATTCTCTTTTTGGATAGACACATATATCTTAACAGTTTGATAATTTCCTAAGGCATCATATAATATGGGGCATTACGGCATCAACTATAGCACAAAAAGCATGGTAGTCTATACATTTGTAAATATCATCGAAGCCATCCATGCATTTTGTAGATAAGGAATATAATGATGAATTGAATAATGCATGTACATGTGTGTTACACGAGGACGTCCACATTTTACACACGTACATGTACATTTAATATATCAGTAGCACATCCCTTTAAAAAACTTCAATTGTTTGTAAATACATGCACCTCTTCTATACTTAGTGAAGCAAAACAGGTTATATTTGTTATAATTACATTGTATATTTATTGATCCTAATTCACCCACTCATTTATATATGGTACATTCACTTTGTGCGAAAATATCATTTTGGAATAACATTGCTTCAGGATATGAGATGATACACCATTAAACTGCTTCACTTGAAATTTCTTCAGGATTTGAAGCAAATATATTTTTGCATTTTATGTCTTTTCCCATATCCTTTCAAAGAAATATAATGTATGATGAAGGATTATCGAAATGTCAACACCTGAAAAATGCTTGTAAACAAGAGAAAGACAGCTTTAAATTCACACGACCACGTAAATAAAAGAAGACAATCCTTAGGTCATACCCTGGTATACTCAATCAAATATGTAGCATTATAGATCAGCAAACGAAAGATATGTATTTGTTCCCCCACTGCTCTGCACTCTAAGGACATCTAGATATTTGATATAAAAAAAAAATCAGCACCGACAGGAAATTACCTTTTGTCAGCATTTTGTTGGAAAACTATGAAAGTTTTGCCCATGTCTAAAATTCTTTGATGTTTCGAATTTTTTTTATATTATCAAAGAGGATGAAAATGAATTCATTACAAAAAAATACATGCGGAATTAATACTTCATTTAAGATTAAAGAAACGCTTAGAAAATAAAAATAGCACGCAATTATATAGCAGATAAATAAAAAATCCTTTTTCTTCTTATTTGATTTTGCATATAATCAAAGACCGCACAGACAAGCAAAAGAATTTTGTAAACATAATTAATTAAAACTCAGAATTCATGGCCCCAAAATATGAATGTCCCACGCAGGTAAGTAACCTTTGTTACAAAAACAACAATTATTTTCGAATTGCATGTATTTTTAGAATTTTGATTCAAAAATTTGCACTGTAAATAAGTAATTGAATGCATAATATATTTCGCATTGTTTGAAGTTTAATTAGTGACATCACAGACCGGTTCATAAAGGAAAGTAGCGCTATTCAATATTCTTCACTTTGCGTAAATCATTATTTATGTTTGACAGTTTACATATCAATTTTCTATTAAATGTAGGTACATTATTTCAATCGGGTTAGGAAGATTTATTCTCCTTCATAACAAATAAAACAAAATCATGAAAAGAATCGATATTATGTCTTTAATTCATAGTTATGGGTACCATTTACGCCCCGTTACAGGTAGATCTATTTTTGCATTTTTATTAGGCAGAATTTATTATGGGACTTAGAAAAAATAACTATAACATTTTCTATCGACTTAGGTCAGCGATCTTTCGATCACGGAGCGGATACTTGATTAAAATATGCATATTGTTAGACCATTTTCACACATCGAATTGTCTACGTATTTTTGCTTTTGCCTGATATCCATCAAGAAGCACATGGCGGATATGACCGGTCGACAAGGGAAACTTACTCCGCCATGGCACCCGATCCTATCCCCGGTGTCTTACAGGCCCTGTTTGCTCTAGCTGCTTCTGATTTGATTGTCCGTTGTTTGAATGAATTTTTGATCTTGATTACTTTTCATTATCTCCATCAATGAAAAATGTAGAACTTAATTTAACTGCTTCATATCTTTATATTTACCAGACTGAGCTTGTATAAAACTACTTTTGGTCACAGGCATGGGGAAGTGGCTTTCTTTGTGGTTTCGGAGTTAGGAGATGATTCTGGTTCGAATCCAACTGCAGGACTTGGGAGACCGGTCCTACGTAAATCGAGGTCCCGTGTCACATGGTCTGCCTAGCAAAAGTCGTTTATTGCTCAAATGTTGTAAGTGCCGCGTTCCAAAAGACTAAGCAACAAATTTTGGCTTTTGTCAAGGTGAGTGAAAAATTCTCGTTTTTCTAACAAACTAACAAAAAATGCAATTAGCTATGATGTAAGAAAACCAAGTTTGGATTATACTCATTTAAAAAACTTCAATGCAAGTATATATGTGTAGAATTAGTCAAGTGTATCATGAATCTCAGTGATCAAATTTAAGTTAGGGTTAGGGTTAGCATTCAATAAACATATGTTAGACGCATCATTTAAATGCAATTTTGCAACTGAAAACCAATGTAAAAAATATTTGACTTTTTTTTTTTAATTTTTGCTCACAATACGTGTTTTCTCAAAACTTATGAAAGTATTTTTTTTCATAAGCATATCTGCAACGATAATTTGTATGTTTTTTTAAACGCCCAAAAATGGAAGCCACATTTCTAACAGGTGTGATTATTATGTTATTAACGATCCATAAAGTGTTTTGAACTATTCATCAAACAAAATGAAAATTTCTGAGGTTTACCCAAGAGAAAAAAAATTCTTTTTATAAAGTTAGCGATGTAAGAATTAATAGTTCACAAACACAGACTGCTTACGTATTGTCTGAAAGTTTACAAAACATTGCCTAATTTAATGAATGATCGTATACGTAGCTGATCAATAAATAAAACACGTCATGAGATAACGATTTGCATTTAATTAAAAAAAATAATTCATAAAATTTGATTTTTCAGCATCGTCAATCAAGGAAAATTCGGGTGAGAAATTTCTCAAGGTCTGGAAGAAATTCTCAGAGGGGTCAATCGGTACAGTTATTTAGACTCAAAAGTCAGGCAAGGGCACGGAGAGCGCTGACAGTAGAGTGAAAGAACTCCTATCCCTCATAAGCCCACCACGATTAGTAATGGTTAGATATATATAATTAGTACATAGATTCATATACAGCCCCAATATCTGTGAGGCTTAGATTATGAAATGAGAACCTGGAATTTTATGATGTATATAATGTAAGAGCAATTGAAAGTTCTGTCTGATTGCGTCTCTATATCTGAAGGCACTTGAATTAAATAACACCTCCCGCGGTGATAGAAGTTTGATTTTCCCGTGTCACTCTGCATTAAGGAGAATCAGAGTTCCTGCTGATAAAAAAAAATAAAAACGGGAAATGATTGATATCAAAATCAACGTAATAGACACGGTATGATATAGACACGCGTTTCAACTGAAAGTGATATAAACGAAAAACTGAAACAAAAACCTAATTTCAACATCGGTTGCTCTTGTCAGAGATAGAACTGTCATATCCGGCCAGAGAGTCTTTGAGGGTAAACATAGCTCCTGTTATCGACGAAATTCCAATATCGATATCTTTTCATCAATGAGAGTGTGCTTTATTCGGAAACAATCGACCCCTTTTTTGAACGAGCCTTTTAATTAATATGCTTGCTACAGATGGAGAAACTGTTTATATGTCTGTACGTATCTTTGAGTTACATGCGGTTGGATTCATTTGAAAACTCTTCTCAAACATGTCAAACTCAAAGATATTATATTGTAATAACAAACAGCTTTCAACATCCTTGAATAAAAAGTGTATGATGTTTTAGAAGAAGTTTTAGATTAAGATTGACTTATATTGAAAAAGTAATCACAAGAACACTTTATAAATAACATAATCACGATGGTCGACCTTGGCAGTCATTTTGCAATGTTTCTTGTGAACGCAAGAATAACATTAACAGATATTATGTTTTACACAAAAGCAGCTGCAGATGCACATGCATCCTTTTGTACGGTATAATATCTTCAATCGAGTGTATGAACAAAATTTGTACTCGGAAAAATGTTGAAAAGTTGTTCATTATGCAACTGAATCGCCACAAAGCATTAATGAATTGAATTTAAAAAAAAAATAAATTAAAACACCCAATACATGTACATTTTAATTGCTTTGCATTAACTTATTTAAGTTATCGAAGGACCTTTTCGCCATCTTCTCTAGTCCACATTTGTCCAATTTTCCATTTTGATACTAATAATACTACTGTCTTTAGAGGCACAGAGTTAACACACAGAATAAAATCCAGCTGAGATACATGTAAACGTAAAGTATAAAAGAACCATTTCCTGACATTTTCCGCACATACCTCATAGAATTTTGCAGTTAATATGAAAATTTAAATTTATGTTAAGAGTCAGTTCGTGTATCCATGTTACATATTAGAAAATAGGATAGTATGGTCTTCAGCTCAGAGAATTGCAAAAGTGCAGCCATCGTTCATATGTAATGAACTGTTTACAATATTCATTACACACAATTTAATCATCAGATTATCTAATTTTTTGGTGCTACGATAGATATAAAAGATTATTATAATCGAAGCTGTAAACATGTTTACCTTGTCCACAATTTATATACTAAGCTGATGAATCATTCTTGAGTGAAGATATGAAAGGTTTAATTACTATTGCCCATTATACTTAAAATTCTTCTGCATAAAGATCAATTAAGAAGGATATTTTTCGGTCCCTACATTGATTTGAGATAAATAGATAAAGAAATAGTTACATTATCTCCGATGCCCAGATTAAATATTCAACTTTATAAAACGAAATTCTGTATAAAAAGATCCTCTCCCACCCCAAATATTGATTTTACAATGTATATCTATTTTTATTTCTGTCTGTTAGATGAACAGTCATAAATTTTGTAAGATTTTCTTTTTACAGATTTGAATGCGCGTAAGTGAACATCCTCTAATAACATTTTATATGTTAAGGGTTTTTTTTATCGAAGAGATTCGATCGTATGAGGTGTACTATTTCCTTTCGGCCATACCTGGTCAATGAACGGTACGTGAATGAAGGCTACACGACTTATAAAAACAAACAACTCTCACCTCCGATTCTTAACCAATTAACCATACACTGGAAATGTGTTTGAAATTGAAATGAATGTTTTTTCTCATCTAAGTATTTATTTATTTAGGAAGGATCAAGAAACATCTTAATCTGATAAGGAGAGCCTACCAGTATATGGACTTTTATCATCCCTGTATTTTCGATATAAATTGTAATAAACTTGGTAAGAAAATTGAAAGTATTTTTTTTTTACGATAGCTTAGAAACAGCAATCGCAAGCAAAAAAACACTTTATACATAATTATGAAAAACAAGAGCACACTAACTTCATTATGAAAATAGAAAAAAAGATCTTCATTAAATTAAACATAACATATTACTGATTAAAACTATTCATGCATCAGATTAAATATCTATTTCTACGAAAAGTTAATTTTAAAATCAGTATACCTGTGTTGCATTTCTATACAAATAAATACCATCTGTTATTAAGCCATTAACCAAGGACCCATTCAAATATGTGCATTAATTTAATGCATCGAATGATAAAAATGTTCAAATGGATCCTTCCTTAATCCCTTTTAATGTAGAACTTATCATAAAATTGCATCACAAATCTCCATGTGTACATTTCAAAAGAGAAAATTCACATTTTAATTAGGAGATTTACATTAGATATACTCTAGCTAGTGCAGAATTTAACATAAGGGTTGATAGATATGCCTGCGATAGGTTCATAAAGTTTATGTCCTTGGGACATAACAAATTCGGGGTCAGAAAACGAATTTTCAATCAGATTAGTTTTTCTACAAAGTGTTGTTCATTCTTTTATGGTAAAATTCTGACTTTTATCGCTATGGTGTTGGGTGCAGTTTCGTTGAATAAATGTTTCTTGTGATTTATATTTTTAATGTATTAGGTTAATAAGTTAATTTTGTTAGTTTTGTTAATGTGCCATCCAGAATTTTTCACCCATACGGATCGAGACACGCTTGTATTTGGTGGGCTACTTATTGAAAGCTGTATTCGACACTTTTGATTTTTGAGCTGTAAGGGATCTTTTGTGCCAGCACTTACACAATACGTGACATCGGGCATCAGTTACATGGGAAAATTACAAGAAGCTCAGAACTATGCTATTCCTCTTTTTATTCATATTTTCATTAATTGTAAAGTACATCCTGATCTGAGAAAATGGAACAGAACCTTGACTGTCTTCCAGCTTTATATATTTCATGTATATGTATGTATGAATCTCGATCAGAGAGACATGTTTTTTCTCTCTGTTTTTCAGATGAAAAGTTTTTCCTTATAACAGATTGTCTGTTGTTTAACGTCTATTATTATATACCCATCAATTTCCTTGTTTTCGTTACTGTTTATTTTGCAGAGTTTGATCCGATTTTCCGGATCACCACACTGTGGTTTTCTGAATCCATATCACCACTCTCTGAAACTGATGACGTAGTACGCAAAAACATGACGTTATTTTTCTTGCGCGTTAAAAAGTCCCTTGTTATTATGCTTTGTTTTATGGATAAATATTATACAATTGATCTCTAAAGTTTTATTCTGCTATATTTAGCTAGTTATAAGGGGGTATATAATAAATTTATCATTATAACAGTAACTTGATCCGAAGAGCCGTATCACGTCTCGTTGACAGGCGCGGATCATCAGATCAAACTCGACGCTTCGCGTCTCGTTAGATCTGATGATCCGCGCCTGTCAACTCGACGTGATACGACCCTTCGGATCAAGTTACTGTTATAATAATATATATTTATAACATTGACTTCATATTTTCCTGAGTCTGAAAAAAATATGACGTTTGTGTTTGCTCTCTTATATCCTAAACCGTCCAATAATTAACTCAAACTCTAATGACAAATTCTGACGCAAACTAGCGGTACTGTGAGCAATACGCTCACCAAAGAGCACCCCCAAATACCATATGATTAAAGTAGAAAAATGCATTTTTTTGCCCTGGGAGACCCGAAGAAGTGTAAGATCAAAAGATAAAACAAGAGATGCACAATTGCATTATGTAATTGAGGATCTGTGAAAGTATCATTAAATTTTATTCAGTGATATAGGATGAGTTGCTGATAAGAGATGGATAGCCTTCGATATTAAAGAAAGAATGGCATTGACCATGTTTTGCCATGATTGTAAACCTATATGCGTCCGATGATAAAGTGAAATAGGAGCTAGGTGCAAAATTGCATTATGTAACAAATTAAAGCACTTTGTAAGTACATTGTGTAAATACATTTCAATCAGTGGCATAAGAAATGGTCGGTATCCAAAAGCGTAACAGACAGACGGGCATCCCGATCACTATACATGTATACCCCTCTGTTATTAAAGCAGGGGTATACTAAGTAATATAAAGAAAGACACATTTCTTTCAAATGAATATTAACTCTCCTTGTTGAAATCTCCATTTATTGTTTTCATTATTTTACCTCTTCTTTTGACGTACTATTGAAGACTTAGTAAGTGAAAGGAATCAGAGATGAAAAGATATCAATATTTTTTCTTGAGATTTGTACCTTTTTGCTTTTCGTAATTGCACGTTTAGTTGTTATATCTGATTAAGCAAAACGAATGTTTCTTTACTGTAGTGAAGATTTGCAACTCTATAAGTTCTGATTCATTACTTTTGAATTTATTAGAAGAGCAATTCGTTTTAATGAATTAAAACTTTTGATATTTGTTCGACAATAACAGTTTTTGATTTATTAGATGTACAGGTCGTGGGAGAAGCCAGCAAATCGATCTTTAACATTGGAACAGCGTTTGCCCAACCTTTGATTTGCTTCAGCAATAAAAATCAAAAGACGAAATTTATTCATAAGCATTTGAACGTCTTTCCCCGATGTTGCAGTTAACGTTATCTAATAATGTATACATAATAAGATGTCAAATTATGCAAATTAATTGAGACTGTTAATCAATTCCATCTTTTGAAATGTAAATATGATGATTTCACTTGACGGCTTATTACGATGCGATCTCCTTCATGCGGTTTTCATTCATGTTCTCACTTTTTATCTAGCCAGAGTGAACTAAAAAAGTACAAAGAAATCCTTCAACCAACACATATTTCATCCAACAATTTCCGTCGGATAAAGTGAAAATTTTTATGTACTTGAAATCAATGGGTGGTTGTATAAAAAGTTATCATGGTTCTTAATTTCAATACTCTATCATGTGGTAAATATACATTATTCTAAATCAGATAATTATACTTTCATTATGAAATTTGAAGATAACACTTTTCAAATCTAATAATAATTTCAGAGTTTTATCAATATGGTCAAACTAATAGTCATTTGTTTCATTGAGAACATCATGTATAGATTAAAGATACATTAGAACATATTTTTAAAGTCTTAAATTTGACCAAAACATGGTTTGCTAATTTGAAGACAGTTTAATATGTCCATTATTCCTTTATTACTACAGATTTGTCAAGTTAGGAACTCATCCAGAGGTCTGGCGACCTCTGACGAATTTTCCCCCAAAAAGATTCATGAACTTTTAGAATTAATGACTTTTTCTTCATAAATACATGTAGCTATATAACTAATTTAGTGCACCGATACAATCCAGGACTACATAATTCAAAAAAAGCTTAGGTAGACATTATTAAATGCACCAGAAAGAACATTAGGCCATCTTTATGCAAATTAACTCCTGCAGCTAAATTTAAATGTTCACTATCATTTATCAAAGTCTATTCTATCAATATGATGCTAATTTATGATTTTCGACGAAAATATACCTTATTACAGAGGGATTTTAATTGACATAAAATTTACAAAAATGATCTTTATAAAGATGCTGTCACTTATACAACAATAATAAATTATGTAATAAGTGAATAGAGTTTTAAATTTTAAAATTATTCAATATGATTTTTTATTTATTATTTTTATGAGGAATTAAAAAAAATATGAAATATTTAATTGTCACTGGAGATAAATAACAATGAATCGAGAGAACTAATGAAAAAGATCAAAGCAACCAATATTTGTGACATTTCTTTCAATTTAAGCACAGGGCCTTCAATGTTTAAAGAAACGGTAATTTTCTCATTATAAAGCACGGCCTTCAAGCTTTGGTTTTAGACAATAATTAAATTCTTTTATTTATGAAAAGAAATTGTCAGTAAAAATTACATTTAACATGTACCTGCATTAATTATTTCTTAAATGATTTGCAATGTAATCTCTAATTGTTTTGATAGTTTTTTGATGATTATTTAGTGAAAATCTGACTGAATCTGATCTGGGAATAAAGATGTAATATTAACATGTTAATACCAGCATAATGGACATGTAATAAAACATTCATTGGAAGTATGATCATTTACACAACTTAGTTGATTTTCAATAGTCCACAAATGCCTCTTATGAGTTGGATATTTTGCCTTGTTAAAAAACTGAACACTCCGCTTAAAGACATACTCTTGTCTATCATGCTTATAACTTTAATAAACATCCCTTGGTAACTTTTTTGTTTGACTATAGCAAAAAGAGGTTTTAAGGTTAAATTCCGGGTATTCAAGACCGTCTCAGAATATGCTGATTATTTCGAATACATTTAGTATCACAACAAAGGCTCTTAATGAAACAAAATACAAGAATTACAGTTCTCTCAATTGTTGCAGTTACTAGTATTCTACAACAATAAACCAGCTAGCTATTTCAGAAACGTGTCTTATGCAATGAATGTCTGAAAGTAAAACTGTCGGCACACCTGTGTGCTATTCCTCCGCGAGTCTTGTCAGTAGTGATGGATCTTCCCTTCTGTTTGCTATTCCTAAACGATCTCGTGTCTGATTCGGAATGGAAAGCGTGCTTAAAGACCAGAGGCAGCATTTACTGCCATACCTTTGCCAAGGTTCTTGACAATTAGAACTGAAGCCAAACTCGAGACACTGGCTTAATGGGGACAGACTTCTCAGGTAACCCCGTGTAACATGTTTATAGGCCTATTACGACTGAGAGCAATACGAACTGCCGCTTACAGATTTCTTAATGCGTTCTCCGAGGGAGACATCATTTGACGAAAGTTAAAACGCGTACTTAACCAAAAACTGAGAGTTATGACGATCTTAGGAGTATGTCAGAGAAATAAAAAGAACATTTTTATAACATTAAAATCAAATTATTGTAATATCTCGATTTTCATCCCATCGACAAGGTTGTTTTAAAAATACATAGAGGTAATCAAGCGAGACATTGCTGGTGCATTTTCCCTTTCAATCAACGTCAAGAGAAACATAATAAAATAATCAAACGTGTAACCAATCCTTGCATGATATAGCAGTTATTATCTATACATTCTTCTCATTTTTATTCAATACGGCAATAATATTTTTTCTGCTTGTAAATCTTTCATGAGTGAATATTTAGAATATTTTTATTTTTCATCAGAAGACCTTTGATGGTTAATGGTGATTTTTTTTTTTGTTAAGTACTTTATTAACACTTTTATTGTGGGAGAATAAAAATTTGCTCTCTTTTATAGCTGTTCTTTAAGATAAAACTGGGATCATTGGCCACATTGCAGCAGTATTTCAATTTGTATGAATACATTTTAGCAGCTTTGAAAGTGATGAGTTTGTTTAATATCATTTACCGAATAATCCCGTCTTCTTTTAATTACTGAAAATTTCAATCAAGTTTACTTTATGCAATCGTAATAACCTCAAACCAAGATTTAATTCAGTATACTAAAAGGTTGATTATAATGAGGTTTTTGGCTCTTTTGAATCAAAAGCATTTACAAATGTTCAGAATTAAGTAAGATGAAAAGCTAGTTTGCCTGCAAACTTGGTGTGTTTTTCATTTTATCATTTCATTTACATGTAAGTTTTTCCTAAACCTTTGCTTGTGTGCTTGATTAGTACAAGATCAAAATCAAGGATAGAAAGTGACATGGAATATTATTAGTTATTTCCATATACAGTAGCAATTCCGACTTCGTTTTTTACCGGATAATATTTAATTTGAACTGCTTATATAAGAACAAAAGCTTTACATTCTTTCCCATTTGACATGTTTTGACATGCTACATTTGCAAAATATAAATTCAATATAAAAGTACTAAATCATACACTAATACTTATGGCAAAATGTGTACATGTATGTTTAAAAGTATCAATAGAATTAAAATCATTTTCGTTAAATACTAGACATGTGTTGATATATTTCTTATGAACTGAACACAGATCCAACAAATGCCTTTCAAAATTGATCAAATACTTTTAGAATTTTATGGCCAAGAATTCTTAATTTTGATCGCATATTTCCTCCCCAAAATACTTTTTTGATATTACTTTATCATAGGGAATTAGCTTATCATTAATTCTGATATGCCATGATTTACCAGCTAACTATGTCTATCTTCTCCCACCCATAACTCGTGCCACTCATCAAATGGAATCGAAAGACACAAGAGTGCGTACCAGCTGCGGAGCTCTACAGGCCTTTGATTTAATTATACGAACCACCTGCTATTAATGTGCTAAATGCTTACTCTTTTTCTTCATATATCTTTCAGATTCAATTTTCTGCACATGTGCCAAATTATGAAGTAATGTACCATGTTCTTTTCTCGGTTCAACAGAAGTGTAATCATGCTATATTGTTCGTTATGATATTTATTCCAAACAGATCAGTTTTTGTAAATAAAGACAGATTACAGTTAAAATGGAAATGCGGTTAGAAAGAA
This sequence comes from Saccostrea glomerata, assembly GCA_003671525.1. Taxonomy (NCBI): domain Eukaryota; kingdom Metazoa; phylum Mollusca; class Bivalvia; order Ostreida; family Ostreidae; genus Saccostrea; species Saccostrea glomerata. The sequence goes on along the minus strand of PRKT01000362.1, from coordinate 483,857 downwards.
AGTAATGTCATAAAATAAACAGACATTTTTTTCTAATTGTAAGGCATAAATATTCATAAAGTGTAATGACCATAAAAAAGTAATCGATGATTCATGTCTTTTTAATAAAAATAAAATTTGAGGTTTTTTAGCTATAAAAGACATAAAATATAGTACAATGATGGGTACATCTCAACACCTGTTTGAACCGAATACACCCACATACATTTTTAATTGTACGTTAGATCCATGTCAATTCCCTCGATAAATCTATATTTTCATATTGCAATTTTTTAAAATGCATAAATGCCATTATCTCTCTTCCCAATACTGTGTTCTTTTTGCTTATTTCCAAGACGAACAAAATTCTTGCCAAAAATATCTAATTAATTGAAATATGCATGTATATTTTTATTTCAAAAAGATTACATTGAAATTTCGGTTAGCGATTTTTTGGGTGGAAAAAAAGAAAAGAATTCACAGAATAAAAATATCATTGAACCATGCAAGTTTAAAGTAGACAAATCAGAAATCATTTAAAAAATTATATTTAAATTACAGATCCCTACTTTTTCAATGGAGCATCTATCTTAGTTAATCTTATAATTCGGTTTAAAGGATTAATGTATTTTTGTAAAAAGTTTGTGAAATATTTTGCATTATTAACTCGAACATTTTATTTAATTGCACAAAAATTTAGAAGAAATGATAAATGATTTACGTCTGTATCTCGTTGTTAAGGATTTGAAGAAGAAAAAATCCTTAGTCATTGTGTGCTTTTATACCTTCAATCGATTGTATAAAAGCTAAAATTTATGAGTTTTCATTTCATAAACTTATAGATTCTATCAATTCTTATTTTTGCACTATACTCTCCTTTTTGCACTGAATGAAAAACTTTGAAAAAAATATTTCATAAATGTAACACTTTCTCAATTAAATACAGTTGATAAGAAAAACCTGTCAATTATGACTTAAAGATAGATTACAAATAATGTTATCAGGTCTATAACAATAAAATAAATTGTGAAATATTACCTTTAAAGGTGATTCTTGAGAGACTACTAACATCAACTTATTTGTAATTAGTCTGCTTCAGCTTATAATTAAAAATTCATCGCGCAAATATAGGAAATATATCCTATAACTATCAAACCAATGGATGATAAACATGATATAAGAATGATATGAAACATTACTTTATTTATAGAAGTTAACAGTGGAAAAGATGAATGCATGAGGTGTTTCAAAGTAAAGAACTAGTTGGTCATTAAAATGTTCAGTGAGTAATAAGACATCGAAACATATATCAAATGTAAAAAAGATCTTTGAAGTATTTCCTTTCTCGTTTCTTGGATGTATGGGATTCACAATTGAAAATTGATAAAACATCATAAAAGAACTTCTTCTACTGTAAGTTTTTAAATTAATTACGAGTATTCTTCATAGGAAAGTAAATAATAAAAGAGTGCAATTAAATGTTATTCATGCATAAATTAAATATTGGACTTTGAATAGAATGGTGTGTTTTTAAATTGTATAGTAACGGTGAAAATTAAAATTTAATAGTACGTGTAGAATGGTGCAAGTCATTAAAAGAAAATCAAATAAGAAGAAGTGCTAATTCATAATAAAACTTGTTCAGAATGTGTTTTTGTGTGAATAAATGTACTACATAATCAAGGATATGGAGATAATGGACAGTATTCAATATCAAAGTCCATGAAACAATACAAAATAGAAACAGAGCAAACACGGACCTCTGAAACATCAGAGTTGGGATCAGGTACCATGGAGGAGTGAGCATCCCCTGCTGACCAGTCACAACTGCCGTGTGCTCCTTGTCATGATCGGGAAATAACGGGAAAATCCGTCGTCAGTTTAGTGTATAAATAATGGACTAACAATTAGTATGAAAAACGTCAGTCAGCATTTGTCTGAATGATAAATTGTATTTCGTTTAATCCATTTTTATACTTGCAAAATGCCTTTACATATATACTTATGCCTTTGTATATCTGCAAGGCATAAATTATTTAAGTCTCCGTGAGAAGAAAACACTAGCTTACTTCCACTCATGTGGTCTTCCACTGGACAATTGAACTTCAGTATGCCGTCAAAGTTTTATCAATTATAGATTTAATACCCGGTATATTATTTCATATGTTTCATACAAATTGTAAAACTTAGGTAATTTTAATTATTTGGACTATATATTTTTTTAATCTTTATGATAAAAAATAGGACTCACCTTTAAAATCCATGGATCTGTCTTTAAAAATACCATCGCAGAATTGTATTTTTGTAGCTTTTATGAGCTAGATCAACAACAGTGACTGTTTGCTATTTTTACCTTAAAAACGACTCTTGTAATTTGTTTTCACCAAAAAAAACTCTGTATCTTTCGTAAGCAAATTCTATATATGAACCATTAAATGTAAAGATTATTTGCTCAAATTTCTAAGAAAAGAAATACAAATTGTAAGCAGGGCATAAAGAACCACGGATGGGATCAGGTACCACGGAGAACAGAAATCCCCCGTAAACTATTCAAACCTAATGAAAGCTTTTTGTCATCACTTAATCGAAAAAAAAAATCCTTGGAAAATTCAGAGAGGAAAATAGCCAAACATTTCGAACGAAAAACGCTTATCAACTTTTTTTAACCAGCAAAGATGGAATATATAAACAATATAATATCGATCATAGAATTTGTAATAACTGTTGTAACATGAATCCCTGTCGCCTATCTCATTGTTAACCTAATTCAAGTAGAACTTGCTCTTGCGTACAAGTATCAGATTAACTGGGATATATTTGTATAAACTCCCATGTACCGGGGGTACATGTAATCATATTAATGGTATACATGACAAAAGCAAAATAAAACAAGATGTGTTTGTGAAACACTGCTGCCCCCGTATGGCAACATATCAAAGACTAAACTTTCCTTAAATGCAAATTTAATTAATTTGTACCAAAAGTAGGGTATTCTCACTGGAAAACAATTGTGAAATTTGAAAGTAAGCCAATGTTTAAGTTTTTTTTTTCAATAAGTACAAAAATCTCCAAGGCCAAGGTCAAAAGGTCAATGTAATTTGGTATTAAATGAAAGGTCTTGTCACAAGGATTAAATATGTAAAGTATGAAAGCACTAGCCCTAACCTTTGAAAAGTTATGGTCAAGGTTTGCTTATTTAAAGAAGGTCAATCTCAAAGGTCAAGGTCGAGGGTCAAAGTTCTTGGCATCCAATGAAGGGTCTTCTCACAAGGATTATATAAATGAAGTATGAAAGCCCTATTCCTTACCGATCAAAAGTTATGGCCAAGGTTAAAGTTTTTTCACAAGTACGGAAATCTACAAGGTCAAGGTTAAAGGGTCAAGGTTGTTGGTATCCAATGAAAGGTCTTTCAACAAACATTACATTTGTGATGTATAAATGTCCTGGTATTTACTGTTCAAAAGATATGGCCAAAGTAAAAGTTTATGATTTTCATGTAAAAGTGGGTCAAACTCGAAGGTCAAGGTCAAAAGGTCAAATTTGGTGGTACCCAAAGAAAGGTCTTTTCACAAGGTATACACATGTAAAATATGAAAGTCATAGCGCCACTAAATCAAAAGTTATGGGCAAGGTTAAAGTTTTTGCGGACAAACAGACAAACAGAGAGACAGAGAGACAGAGAGACAAACAGACACATGGACACGACAAAAACTATATATACTATAAACTTCGTTTAGGGGGGCATAAAAAAATAAACTGAAGCGTACTTTATTTCAAGTTCAATAATTCATCCTTTATACAAAAAAATTATAAAATGGGTATCATATTTCAAGCTTCAAATATATAAAATTATATGGAACAATATACATATGCCTTCAAATTTCAGTTTATTTACTTAGTTTATAAAATGCAAAAAAAAAAAAAATCACAAAAAATCGAGTAAAAGAAGTTCTGCCTTAATTTTTTTCATATTTTTTTAGCATAGTAGGGCTTTATGAAAAGGAACGATAAACGTTTTACTGACATGTGTATAAATAAAATGGTTCTTTAAAAGTACCTTTTTATTCCGAGTACATTTAGAGAAATGGTAAAATATCCCAAAGGAATGGTGGGATTTGAAATAATTTCATTTAAAGTTTGAGATCGTCCTGACCATTTCAATTAATTGATTTGCAAAATTTGTTTTGACTGCAAACCAACCTTGATCGGGTCATCAGACATCATAAACAGCAATATTATAGCAATAAACCCCTAATCTGTCAAAACACGTGACTAAAAGATGTAACACTCAGCAGGGCTGAAGTCTGCAAGCAACAAAATACCGGGTAATTTGTATATTTTCTTTAGTTTTCTCCTATCGTTTTTAAATTCATCTCGTCTGGAAAACATATTAATTTAACGTGCATGTATTCTCCTAAATAAGCAGAGTCTTAAAATGCTATAAAATTTTGTATTGCAATAAATACACATAGTTATTTTCAGTAATTCAATATTTCTTTACATTACAAACAGGGTCTTATAATTATGACAAAAATACGAAAGGTACGAATTAAAGAAATTGCACAATCAAATTTTTGTGTCATAAATTGAATTCCTGGACATTTTATTCTCTAGTGTCCTATTCATTGAAATTTAACAACAGATGAGAAATTGTATAATGAAAAAGTCAAACTTTAAAAATGGTAGTTCTTCTGCTTAAAAAAATTATGCAGCTCATATCTCGAAATTTATCACAGAGCGATGTTACTTTGCGAATTTACACAGGTTGCAGATCGCTTATTATATATGAATATTTTATCAATGTTATCGCCTAAACAGAGGACTAAAGTACACGTTAAAGACTCAAAAAGTCATTTTTCTTATAAGGAGTGAAATCATTCAATCATGTAGGGGAAAAGTGCAAAGATACATCGTTTTGTAATTCGCAATTATCAATGGACTTTTCATTACATTTTAACATTGTAATTTACATTTTTTATTTGCTATGCAAAGTGGAATTATTTCCTGTACATATTTAATTAAGTTGGTCATACAAGCTTCAGAGCGCCAAAGTTGTACTTTTAAAAAGGACAAACAATTGGTATACTGAGTAACTATAATAGTTGTGAGCCAAATGACTCGTTAGAAGAAAAGTCTCATTTACGACTTCATTACTAATACGTTTTCGATATCATACAATTTTACATGGCCACATCTTGTCAAAGCAAACGAATTAATAATAAATAACTTAGAGATTTGTGAAATGCAAAAAGTGCATATGCATTAACCCTGATTGCTATATCAACATGCATTTAAATTTTAGCTATTAGCATGTATGCAAGGAACAGATTACAATAACATTTTGCCACTTGTTCTATTTACATCGATAACGATCGTCAAATTCGAAAATTAAAAGGATGATAATATCAGGTCTTTAACGTCAATTATGCTACATGTATTTTCAAAATCATGCATTGCAATTTTTCTCGTCTCAATTTCTAGTTCCAAGTTTTTGCCATTTTTCTCGTAATTAAAATCTCATTACGTTTTACTTAATTATTAGAGACGTCTATAAGGTCGCTCCTTTTTGTTCACCGTATCAACCTGCCTTGTAAATAAAATAAGAGGACTATGTAACAGACTTGCTCATGATAAAGGAATTTATTCCGACTTTTAAAACTCCATCAAAATTGAAATGATAATATTATTTGCCATTGACAAATCACTGGATGATTAATGAGTTCCCGTCTATTTGTTGTGGGTCAATGTATCAGGGAGATGATTTATCCGATGACTTTATTGCTTCTATTACTCAGTTAAAACCAAAGACGTACAGGATTAGAATAAACTCGTTTTATTCAGAAGAAGCGTAAATATGTAAAGAAGAACGAGGGGAAAGCAACTCCGATAAATTTGTATTTCGTTCACTAAGACGTTTTATTTTCAGGATGAATCTCATGAAAAACTTTCAGAGAAAACAATAAAAATGATATATTTGATTAAAAAATATGCATTTCATTCTTTTACAACTATTTCAAAGCTGTAAATTATAGCTTCATCTTAATGGTCTTTAATGTTCAATATCAATTTCTAGTCTGGCAAGGGTATTCTTTCAATTATAATTTTAAAAAATTATAAATTACGATATAATTATCAAATGAAATAGATGTATAAAAAAAAAACTTATTCTAAATCATCGACAAATTCTCTATGAAGCTTACTTATCTAATTTTAGAAAAGAAAGGAATCCTATCTAATGGCAATAAAGAGAACACTTTTTTCTGGAATTAAAAAAAAACCTCATTACCACTCGTCAATCATACGCACAAGAAAATAGATCAGGAGAATACGCTTTTGCAATAAAATTAACTAGTTGTGTATAAAATAGTTCAAAATTTGCACGATGTCTAGATTTCTGTATAGTTTATTGCCAAAATAAACACTTTAAACAGTTTCAGGTAAAACCTATTAATTTGCTGTTATGCTTACAATCTTTATGTACTTTTGTTCATCACCATAAAGTGAAAAAAAGTTTTTGACGCGTTGTTAAAGTAGTCTGGTTTTCATTGGTTATATGATTAAGATTTAACTCAGACTGTTTTCCAGTGTCTTTATATATTCATAGAAATAAAATATCTTTTTATCAATTTTTTGGGGGTACAATATCATTTCGAATTTCTTCTTCCGCCATTGACTGTGTTTAATGAGAATCACATTGGATGGTATATATGGACTCCGAGATAAAAATCAGTCCAAAGCTTAAAGTTCATTTAACATTACAAAATATCCTGCGCGGAACAAACATCGACCTCCAAAACATCAAAGAGGTGGGATCAGGTGCCATGAATCAAAGAGAAAGATTCTTTTGAACAATGGTTAAAAGTGGATGTGACTCTCTGTATTCCACAGGGAGGTAACCTTTTTACATTAATGATTATATATCTATAAATTTGCATTTTTTAAAATTTAGAATATACTTTAAAAAAAAATACTGCTCCTTAAAGAACAAACCATAATTATGTGATATATGTGTTACATCAAAGGTTTAAATCTATTACTATCTAAGTTTAAACTTTTAGATTAGATTTAAACTTTTGATGTATTTTTTATTTAAAATCTATATAAAAATCAAAAAAAAAAATCCAAACCTTTAAAATTAAATTCACAATAAATTGATGTAACACATTTATGAAGATTCCATTACGATGTATACATCAGAATTTGATATACTTAAAATAAGTTTGTATTTCCAGTAAAGACATTCATATACATACTAATACGGCATAAGCCCTCCGTATTTAATAATAAAGTTTATTCAATATAAAGACATTTAACAAATACTATAATTATACAGTGCAAAACAAAGACTTTAATACAAAACACATATAGAATACACTTAACACTCGATACATGTATCTGTATGTAAAAAGAACTTCTTTTCCATTATTGTATTTATGTAGAAGTAAGACACAAACTATTAACTCAACACAAATTACATTTCCTCGCCGAATTTTAAAAACATCAAATAATGTCCTGAGATAGAAATGGTGTGAAATATTGGTAACAATGTAAAATGTATATTTATATGCTTATAGACACGTTATAAGTAACAACTATAAGTATTTATGGCTTAAACACTTCCAAATGATTGTTTTTTAGACTGTATTTGTATCAAAGTGTTATCAATTATAATTTCTTGGAATCAGATCGACAAGGTTCATTTATTAAAAACGTTTCTATATTACCAACATTAAGACCTTGAGTCATAATAGAGTGAAAAAAAAACCTGTTAGGCTCCCTTGATATTTCCAAAATTGCATTCAGAAATGAAATTTTACATAACAACATTTTCCTTTTTATAATATGTTTGAGTAAAGTATACCCTGTTAATGTACTTTAAATAGAGCTGCAAATCGTATTGACTTGGTTTTACTTGACAACCCACCACCCAGAATCTCATAATACTTTTAAGACAGGTTAAACTTTTATCAACACACTTTCAAAAGGATTGTAAATTTTCCCGGATTTAGCTATATTAACCTATATAAAGGAATCTTTACTTATCAAACAAGATTTCAAATACTCAAGATATTTGAACCAAAGATATCGGTTATACATACCTATTCAAGAACCAAGCCAGATGGATTTCAGTTCCTGGTGAAAATAAAACTAGAAACCTATAAACTTAAGGGGAAAACTATTGTAATAGAGATGTATATCATAGCTAGTAAACATATCACATAATATGAATCATAACATTTCTCCAATCTTTTTTAAGGTAATAATATTGTGTCTTTTCAAAAACTTAGTAACCTATGTCTTTTCCATTTATCTTCACATGGTCGTTTGTTGACGGTTAGAGCTGCTTGGTATGAAAGTATAGCTTACATGTAACTCTTTTTCTTTTATTTGATTATTACTTACCAATGAATCTGTTAATGGACAATTATCTCTTCTTTCTATAATGCCTTTTCCTTTTCTCTGAAATATGCCTTGTATGTGTGTTTCCTTGTCTAATGACTCTATCTCGATGTTTATCTCTCATACAAATGCATACACATTAAGAATCGTCCTTTCCTTGGCACAATGGTAAGAACGTCTGCTCTAGTGTCGCGGAGTAAGGATTTGGTCCTTACGTCGCGATTTCAAATTCCACTGCGGGACGGGTGTACCAGACCTTCAGATGAGACTGTATATACAGAGGTCCTATGTCGCAATAGGTACTGACACGAAAAAGATTCCTCACTTCTCAAAAGTCTCGAGTGTCGATCAGAGGCAAAATTTGAAGATCTCCACTGGCATTTGGTGGAGTCTCTATATGAGAGAAAAATTTTCGAAAGAGTGTTTAAAAACAAAGCAACAAACACATGATAAATTTCTTCCATTTAGTAACTTTTGAGAAATGACTGAATAGTAGATGGCTAAACCTTTAAGTCACCTTTTAGTGGCTATTCAGTTGACTAAAGGGTAGAGTGTCATCCCCTGGCTGAGACGTCATCAGTTGCCGAAGGAGGGCTGTTTTAGCAACGTTTATTTGACACTCAGATCCATTGAGCAAAGGAGACCTTTTTGTTTCAGAGCCAATAGCGACATGGGACCTTGGTTCATACGGATTCATCCCAAGGACAAGTCTCCTGGTTTGCAGTGGGATTTGAACACGCTACATAAAGTTCATCAGTCTTATTTCGCTGCTCTAGAGCAAACGCTCTAATCATTCCGGTGACGCTTGTTCTTTTTCAATGTTGATGCCTAGAAAAGCTTTACCTACTTACATAATTGTAATTGGACAAATTATTCAATGTTGAGAAACATCCTTGACTAACATAACTTCATATAGAAATCACATCACTTCTTGTAAATCTCGTGTTTAGTTAAAAATAATCGATGACGATAAATCGAAGATTTAGGTGTACATATATATTCAGTCAATAAAATGTATACAGAAAACATATTAATTACTGTAGTGTTCTGAAGGCATAACATCTTAAATTCTACAATAATTAACATAATTTGCATCGTTACAGACCAAAAAATCGTATCTTGCAGCATCGCAGTCTGCTTGATTGCATTAAAAAGAGGAAAATGCATTCATTATAGAATCATGGACTTTACGTCTTGTACTCGTATTTACCTGGTAAGTAAATAATCCTCGTGTCTATGTTTATATGCATATGATGTGACAGGTTTGATGGTGACGCTAACAGCTCGCTGGAACTTTGGTGATTAGAGGGAAATAAACATCGCACTGTTCGGAATATTTACCTGGTCAATATCACCGACACGTGGCAAGAATCTAAAATAAAAGACAACACAATGCAGTTATCATCATGCATCATACAAAAAACACTGCTTAATCTTCTTTGTGGATTCGAACATAAAAATTGAAAATAAAATCAGCCAATTATTTTCAAGAAATTTTTTGAATCTGCAAAGTAAGAAACAATTTGCTTGGATTTGGCTTGATTAAGATAAAGAACTCATAAATGGAAACATGATTAATTAATGTGAAACAACAAGGTCAACTAGGGTCAGCGTAGGAGTAATTCATCTGGAATTGCGATATGGAAGATAACCCTATAACATCACTCAATTCCATTTCATTCCAAGACATTGCGGCCAAATCAACACAAAACAATGGTCCTTGCGACACATCTGAATTCACGAAGGAATGCGCGCATAGTGTGGTGCATTACACGCTACGACGGGTTGGTTTTGTATGAATTATCTTTGAAATTAGAATTTTAATGAAGTGATGGGCCATAATGACAATTACTTATCTTATTTACAATTATACATGCGGTAAATTAAAAGTGAATTAGCGGCTAATTTAGGAACGAGGAGTCCGATTTTTATGTTTGGCACTCGAGATACAAGCAACACCTGTTGGTACATTTATAGAAGGTTCAAGGAAGTCGAACAGCATATTCTTGCGACATTAAAAAAAACTGAATTAATTTTATGAATTGAAAATGGTGAAAAACAATCTTTTTATGTTAAAAGAAAAAAAATTCAGAGGAATTCACCCATCCGATTCTGTGTTAAAAACCCCCAGCAGCGTGAAAACAAACAAGATGTATGTATTACAAAGTGTTCTGTCAGCAAGTGCAATTTATATCATAATGAAAAAAAAGTATTTTATCGAACATTCAGAACCGCATAGAGGCCTTTGAAGCGATCTGGGAAACCAGTCGCCCGTGTCACCGTGTTTGCAGCCAACCATACCACGAGGAAAAGTGTCAATCATATTTGGTAGAATCGCGTCAAGTCTCGAGGTTGCATGACATAGGTTTGCTGCGATCAAGACCTCTGCTCCTTGATGTCAACTTAAAACAATTAATTCGCCAGGTTCAGCAATGTGCTCTCACCTCAACCCTTAGAACCATGACTTCTGTTACAAGACTCGTGGATGGTGGATTCTCGTGTTTGATTATGACGGGGAATTTATTTAATATGTTTGGATTATTAACATAACTGGATTTTCTCTCTATTATTGTGATTTTATATCTGGTGTAAAATTGTGAATACATTAAGAAGACAATTATATACATATATTACGAAAAGAGAATTCAGGTAGGTATATAAAGTTTAAACACCATTTCACTGCACTATCTTACTGTTATGAAATAGGAAAATACTTTATTAGTGCAATGAATGCTAAAACGATTGTTTTTAATTCTCATTGTATTCAAAATTATCGTATAAACGAAATCAATTAAATCTAAAATATACTGTCACATCAAAACCATAACTCGGGGGCCTATACATACTTCAAAAAAAAAAATTAAAACTGCACTTGCACTTCTCATAGAAATACAGCGGTAAGATGTCCAATTGATGCCTATCATTGAAAAATAGATATATCTAGAAATTTAATGTCAAGTGATATCGAAAATAAACGGCATAAATGAAAGTATTTGTTATGGTTTTAGTAGATAAGTCGGAAGAAATTCTTTCCTGCATGTACATTGAGAGCAAGGTTTAAATAGCAGTGAATCAAATACTTAAATCTTTTAAATTAAAGAGAAGAAAGTGATATCAATTTTAATTGTGTGTTTGACAGGCTAGATTCCCACCTCGCGAGACGCGAAGCAATCACACAATATCGCCCGACTTTTTTGTAGTTCCAAGTTCGTTTCTGTGTTTCATTGCTACCAGTAAACCACCGTTGTTCTTCGACATTTCAAACAAGAGATCGGGATTAGGAATGGATAAGATTCCCCTTTCAAGTCTCAAACGATAGACAATACATTTCGTCTTTATACGACATATTCACCCGAATTCCAATGTCCTCGACAATTAAAGAAGAAGTCCAAGAAACGCCGAACGTCAGAGGACGGGGTATAACGAGGTTACAGGATGCAGCCGTTATCGCGTTCGACCACTAAATCTTCCTCCGCACAATAAAGGGCCCTGATAGGGAAAGCTTTGGTAAATAATAAGCAAGATTTGACATTAAAAGAGGGTGTTAAATTCATGAGATGTATTTTCTTCTAATGATACCAGCATTGTTCGGGGTGTTTTGGCGAGTATTAGAGCCTTATAAATTCACAACCACTTAACACATTCCTGGAGATACAAAATAGTGCTTTATTTATTGTAGCTTTTGTCCATTGGTTGTTGACCATTGCATTATGAATGCGATATAAACTGTTCAGGGATTGGTCAGGGCTTACACCGGATCAACCATTCCAATATTAGATATTTGAAATTTTTCTGATTCATTTCTTAAAGTCATATACATGTACTTCGTCAAACCTAATGTATTTCTATAAAGGATGGAATTTTCGATATATTGCACTTGTAATTCTTTTTCGCGGTTAACAAGTATGAATAGGAGAGGTTTATGATGTGGTGGGATGACAGAAATCTTATGGTTTTCGGTCATAAATCTCAGAAACCGCGTGAAAGTGAAAGCAGAGGAAGGAAGTGACGAGAGAGGGTGAAAGAGAGAAGGATGAAAGTATGTCCGTGTGTCTGTGTGTCAGTATTTTACAAAATAGGTTGAGGAAATTCACAGCGCGTCACTTTAAATATACGAGTATAAATACATGCATAAAGATTTAGATATACTTCTGAGGAATTTGAAGTTGGTTAAAAGTAAAACAGCGACTTTACAAAACAATTTGTTTAATATTTGGCAAATAAAGACAAAGGAGTCAAAAATAGGCAGGACTAATGAATGAAAAAGGTGCGGAAATAATTAATTTATAATAAGGAATTTGCGTTTGATTAACCGATCTGGGAAATTTAGGTTGAAGATAATTCAAAGCATTATTCTATTACCATAATCATTTGCACACTTAGTTATTATAAACTTCAAAATATTCATGGGATGAAGGTAATAATTCCGGCTAATTTATGGCGTCAACTATTTCTGAGTGAAATACCAAAAAAAAAATAATTATATCTGAAAGAATAAACCCTGCACAGAATCACCTTCCATTTTTTACAAACTAATTAACATAGCCTTGACAAGACGCTTGTTGACAGAAATGCTAACAATTTAACCGTAGTGACAAGTTACCGTAATATGCTCTAGACCACCCGCCCACAACCAACCCAGCTACCGCGGGCTAGAGATTTAAACACTTTATATAAGTGTCGAGTATTTTATTCTAATGTTTTAAATATTTAATGTGTATCCGTTTCATTGATACCTGTTGCTTTGAAATTCCATTCACCAAAAAAGAAAAGAAAGAAAAGACTAAAGCAAGAGAAAGAAGGGTGCACTATTAAGCCGTGAACATCAATGCTAAAAACATTTTTCAATCCATGTCGCTGTTTCATAAAGTTATTAAGTAGAATGAAATGCAGGCTTCTGTAAAACAGACACCAATCAAAATTATTACATTCGTGAATTGTTTTTTGTCTGCATTGCACCTTCGAATGTTAAGACAAATATCCGAACATTTTCCTGTTATCTTCAATGTTGACATCCAAACACGGGAATCAAAACGGAGGTTTGCGCACAAAGGTCCAGACATTTCTATCAAAACGAGGCTATACAGCGCCCTATCGGCCTTTATTATCACTTTCGGTGAGAATTTGGCGATTTCTGTCTAATCGTTGACACTTTTGTTGCAGGGCATGTGTCTGTGTGTTCTCATGAAACTATTACTCCGTACCCGATAGCAGTACAGATAAATCTTAGGCGAGAAGCTTGACACTTAAAAATGGTCAACATAAACAAAACACATTGTCGTCATGAACGCCAAAGCGCCCAGAGGACAAAGACTGTCAAAATTTATTAATCGAACACATCATTACAATCAGCTCTATTGAACACTCCCGGAGGACAAATGTGTATCACGCGCGTTATCATTTAAAACTAAGACTAGAAAGTTTCAGGCACGGTGTAAATTTTCAAAGATAAACATATAAAAAGCATATCTGGACTATAACCGCATTTAATGGCCGTTCTGATTCCCATTCGTCTGGATAATAGACCTTCCAATGATCCATTTGGTTTACGCCGTGGAAAATGAGTTCAAGCTGGTGGATTCTGGAGCACTGAATGCAGTGCCCGGAGGACGAATTATTTGATTGCGTTCCTTATCTGGCAATAAATCGACCTTACAACTTGTTTTCATCAGTGTCAGATGCGTTATTTTCGCGTGCCAACAAATGAAACGACTCTATTTTACATAAGTACTAAATAGTTTTGCCTGACACAAAAAACAGATTTGACAGCATTTCATTTCAGGATAGGTAACAACTAGCATCAATTCAAGTCTGAATACATATAGGACATCTAAACGTATAAAGCCAGGGCAATGCATAAGACTTTTTCTATAATTAAGAGCACAGAAAATTTAATTTCAATTGATCTATGATTTGTCGCGTTGTCCTCCTCTTATTTTATCATATTAGATTGGCCTTGAAGATTAAATTGAAGGTTATCTGTGTGTGTTAACATTGCATGTTAGGGTCACATCGGCAGCGAAGATTCCTCCCAAGTCGTCCGTAATGTTCACAACCCCCGATAAGATACTATCTCTCTACTATAGCGAAGTTCCTGGTGCAAAGCTATGACGAACAAATCGGTTAGCCGAAACACGTCGACTCGGCCTACCGAGTTTTCTAGCATCTTCAATTATTTTTCTTTGAACTTTAGCTCTTCAATGACTTTCTTTTGTTTAAAACTACGCATGCGTAGTTCAGTTGAATCATATCTCTTTTGCTTCCTTTATCTTAACAGTTTGGAAGCTGTTTGCATGGGTCAAAGAATTTTCAGTAACTTTGAAGAAAAGATTGATTTTGTTTGACATATAACGATTGCTCTAATTTTTTTCATTAATCGTATGGGACTTTTGAACGATGCTCTTTGAAAATAACTTTGAAAAACGTCCTACGACTGTTACAGCTACTGAGAGAAAAGAGTGCTTTGAAAACTTGTGTGCAACCAGTCAAAGATTTACTTTATTCTTAATTTTCCTGTGGGACTGCATCAATAAATAAGCTCAGGGTCGTTTAATGTCTTTCAGAAAACCCTGGCAGCGATCAATAACGTGTAAATTAATAAACGATCGAAATGTCAGGTCAATGCGTTTATCAATTCAAGAGTTAAAAAACAGAACCAATTCCAATAATTATTTTTTTTCCTTCAAAAGAAGGATATAAAAATCTTTTATCAAAGCAAAGTTTTGTGCATTCCCTGGAGAATATTTAACATTTTATTCGTCGATATATATAAATCTGTCTCTATGATAGATCGTATTGAATGAAATTAAGATTAAATTAAATAGTATAATCACCAATTTAATGACACAGGTACAAAACCTGCAAATACTGATCGAGGTTACAACATAAACATCAATTTTACCCATTTATAGGCATCGGTGAAAACGCTACATGCACCTCTCAATTGTGACGCATCTATATAACGCGCTCACTGCTTGCAAGGGAAGAACGTGTTCACTCATCGTTAAGAAGAATACGCAATTTTTCCCGGCCGCCAGGAGGCGGTCGGTTAGTTGATATGAAAGTTTTAAGTCGCCGTGCGTTTCTGCGGAGTTAGAACAATTTGAATAAAAATATTTAATAACATTCATATCATAAAATATTAAACAAAGATATTGTAAATGTTTAACAAAAAGCACAATAATCATAAAATAAAAATTTTATAAATAATTGGGTAAATATTTCGCATTGACGTCTATAGAATGCATAGTGATAGCAAATGATAGCAAAAGCTTATCCGGGACTTTTCCGATTTATTAGTGTTACATATTAAAAAATAAATGTGCTAATATGCCCAATTCCAGTCCATGTAATGTCTGAACATACCCGCATCGGTGCTACTATCATTACCGGCCGCCAGGAGGCGGTCGGCTAGTTGATATGAAAGTTTTAAGTCGCCGTGCGTTTCTGCGGAGTTAAAACAATTTGAACAAAAATATTTAATAACATTCATATTATAGAGTATTGAAGAAAGATATTCTAAATGTTTAACAAAAAGCACAATAATCATAAAAGAAATTTTATAAATAATTGGGTAAATATTTCATCCAATCCTGATTGACAAACTCTGACATTACTGAAGTGCGGAGGAAATTAGCACGAAGTGTCTTATGTAGGCATAGTCTAAAACAAAGACCACGTTGTATATCAACAATTTTTCTTTCTCTTTTTAAACAGCCTAGACAGGATTTGTTGTACTTGTTTTAAAATGCCGTGTATATTTATACATTTTCTACAGAAATTTTTCAAAAATTTTATGAAATATTGAGATTTCTTGAAAGCACAGAATCGTACGACAATTTTGTCCCTGAGACTAGGATAAAGCGCGTTTCTATAATGTGCCAAGCATTTTCCCGCCACATCTCAACACCGAGACTGAAAGAGTAGAAATGTAGTGGTGGATTTAGATGGATTTGGGGGGTTGTTAACATCCTTTAAGAGAGTCCCACATATTTCATATTTGTTCCGTTTAAATTAAAGTAAAACTATAGCTAAGTTTAAACTTTAGTTTTGTACTTTTATGTAACAATTACTTAAACATCAAACTTCCACCAGAGTTCGTTTGTACGAACGAAGAGGTCTAAGGGCAGTTTGCTTACGCATATAATATTGTACATGCATAATGCATGAAGAAAATCGGCAATGTCGCATGCAAGTATTTCATGTCACGGTGATATTTTAACAGATAGATATAAGAAATTTTAAAAACAGATCACGCAACTTTCAGTTTCGAATTACTATCAAAAGAAGAATTAATTGGTTTGCGGCCGATTTTTGACGCTTGCGTCAATATGTTTCTTGTTGATATTGTATCGGGAGTGTATTTCATTTTGTTTACGTTAAAATAAACGTCAAGGTCACGGTTACGATACGGTACATATAATCATCCCTGCTGTAGTAAAACATTCGGGGCTCATTTAGTCTCAGTAGGGCTTGATGTTATGATGTCGGAGTGACGCAAAGATTTCTCAGGCTGACCCTAGAAGACAAGATATAGTTCATGTTCTAAAAGACCCCAGAAATATTAGATTAATTGAGCACATGCTGTACAAGTTAAAAAAAATCAGTTATCAAAATAGAGGGAAGATCGGATGAATTTCTGAGCAGAGGTTCGTTGATGTTTAGTTTCGACGTCGAATATTAAAGAGTTCTTATTCTATTTCTGAACAGCCATTTACAAACTGGGGAGAAAAGGATTTATTGGACCCAATCGTGACCTTTAAAACAATACAAGTTGCGATATAATACCAAATATTAATTTTTTTAAAAAATCGAATAAGCCAATTAATTGGGCACGTCATTTCGTGATTGTACTGCTTTAAGTCAGTTTGTTGAGATTTTTTTCAAAAAGATTACTACAAAGTACACCTTCAATGCAGTTTAAGACTTTAGGGTCTTCAACAGCATAATGTATTCCCATCTCTTCAATAAATGCACTTAATTCTTCGATGAACGCAGTTATACATAATGATAGGCGAACCCTATTAGTTAAGCTCTATTTTGAAATAATTCAAAGTTTATTTTTTTTGCAATGTAACTGTACCTAATTTATCAAAAAAAAACTTAAAGGCGATAAAGTTATGACAAATCTAATGGGGTGTCGGTGCGATATACAAGTTAATTTGAATAGGTTTCTGATAATTCCATCCAAGCGTGTACTTATTTTAGAGATTCGATCAGAAACCCACACCTGTAGATTTGCACCTGTTCCCTGCTCACTACATTAAGTAAATGCACTATGCCTCGCTTGGGTTAACTTTTACATGAAATCCGATACATATCTCTAGTGTTAAAAGGCAGGCAGCGAAGTGTTGAAATTATTAATACATGGAATTGGTCTTAATGAATTAATAAAAATTTGTTTTCTCGCCTTTGTCGTTTCAAGTCCTATCACTACATCTTATAGTGGCCTTTAAAGTGGCCTAATAACTGTGTGCGTTCAATGGAATAGGAACAAGTGTCATTGTCAACAGGGTGAAATATTTAATATGTATCTGATATTTATATCTTATTCTGAAGGTTAAAAACGCGCCCAAAGAATTCACACCACCCTGGGCCATAAGCCCAGTGTTATCTAGATCTCTCTATATATTTTTTATTTAAATTTTGATTACAAATCATGGATGACGGAAGTTCTTATAATTTGTAACTCTTCTGTGATGGTATTCAAAGGTATTAGGGAATATTTCGTATTATAATCCTTGAGTGCTTTATGAACTTAAGAGACAGAACTTATTGAATTAAAATTAGGAGAGCGGATTTGCTGATATACTTTGTCTACAAAATATTATGAAGTGGAACCTGGTACCTAATTTATGCAGGTTGTAAAATTCAACTAAAGTGATTATAAACAATATGTGAAGACGATTTATAAAGGATAATACGAGTGTTTGGACAGTTTATCCAGTGATAATGCGATAATTGACTCTCCGCAGACAGATCGTGCGAGCTCTTGTGGGTATAAGGAGAGAATTTCTGGCATATACACTTAGATTCGAAATATTACATAAGGAAAAATGGTTTCGTGTAAGTGTTTTACAGCTATGAAGTGTTTATATTGCTTGTCAAATTCAGGGTAATAATTTCTAAGCATAACTTTTGGCCTTTCACCATCAAAACTTCATTTATCTCAAGTGATCATCATTCTCAATGTGTCATGAATTCTGGTGTTCACTTCGAACGCACTGATTATGACGTCACCGGGCCACTTTGTGTCACTCGCTTTGATTGGTATTTTAATTGGTAAACCATTCTAGAAATAATACTTTTATTTCTGTCAGATTTTAAATATTTTGACCACCCAAGTTTACCACTTAAAAGTGCAAGAGAAACCAACAATGAATTTTAAAAGTGTTTAACAGTTGTCATAATTTCTAACATCGTTACATGTACACACGTCTATAGATTACCTTTCTAAGAAGCGTATGATTTAACCTTCCGTCAAATTTATATCTTCAATGTAATTTTTTCCTTTATTCGTAAATTTTTTCTGTCGCTTTATTCTGCAGTAAAATTAAAATTATTTTAAGATTTGTTCCTAAAGGAACTATTGTATTTTATCAACTATATACAGCCCTGGAGTTCCTGGAATTTGGTGCTATTATCTTCAGTCGGAAATTCTGAGTTGGAATTTTACAATCCACCAAACTGACCCCCCTTGACCCCCCCCCCCTTTCTCCTTAGCAAAATTGGGTCATTTTGGATCTTCGCTTCGCACTCTCATACAGCAATCATGTCATTCAGAATGAGCTATTTAAGTAGATTTGCCAAACTGGGTTTGATTAGTTTACATTCTGCAATCTTTTTTCCAGAAACTGTAATTTTTTCTATTATTTTCATCACTTTCATTTGGGAATGGTGCAATTTTCAATTGCATAACATAATACCAAATCAAAAATATTACATTTTTTGTTGATAAAGAGTTGAATTTCACAAGAAGAAGTTTTTGAACGAGCAGATAAAATCATACTGAAAATTCTTCACATCTCTCACAAAAATGTTCATGGATATAACACAATGATATTAATAAGATTTCGGCAGTTCATCCAAGGTATCTATGCTGATTTTAAAGTTTCCGATAAATGAGTGGCTTTTGAATAGATCTTATTTATCGCTTTTGATACGATTATCTTTGACACTTTCGTCTACTGTTACCCAAACTTTCACCCTGTCGCCATATTACACATGGACTTAAACAAGATTTCCCAAATAGCTCCTCATAATGGCTGTCATATGCCATCGTGTTCAACATTCAAAAATCCAATCATCGCTTTTTACATTGAGAGGAGTTCATTTCATAATGAACATGGATGCTTCTTTTCATACCGTGAGAAGAAATTTTGTATATGGGTTATAATTTCATATACATTACATAGGGGAAATTGACGCCGTCTCGTTCTATTGTGTACCGCCAGGGTCGACATTGATTCCTCGCGCCCCACAGGTCTATAGCGTTCTTTGTTGTGTGGGGAATTATTAGAATTAAATGTAAATATGACATATATCATTATTTTTCGGAAGAGGCGGACTTTTTTTTGTGGAAAATATAAAACTTGCCGCTTAAAATGAAAGTTGATGCACTCTTTTGCATTAGAGGTAAAAATATGCAAAAAATGTTCAGTCTTAATAACAATACATAAGATTTACAATAATTTTATGTCATATTTTATATCCCCCGCTTGAAAAGCGGAAGGGTATACTAATAGTAATCGGGATGTCCGTTCGCCCGCCTGTTATACGCTTTTGTCATAGGGAACCCATTTCTTATCCGCACCACTGATGAGACTTTCGCAGAATTTTTATTACAAATTGTCATTGTGCACCTCCTATTTTACTTTTTGATCCGACCATAGACCTAAAACGAACCTAAAACGAAATTCGTTTTAGGTCTATGATCCGACACAAATTTTGGGTTTCTCATAGCAAAACATGGACACTGCCATTATATTCATATGGGAGGCGGGGGTATCATTTAGTGAGCTTATTGCTCACAGTACCTCTAGTACATGCATGGAGAAATAATAGATAAGACATTAAAAATGAAATAAAAATTGAAATTGTAAATACTTCCATATGTTACGTGCTTAATTTGCAATTAAGCCCTTCACGCCGATTTTTATACATTTAAATCGCTGTAAATTAATTTATTGATTTTTATAAAAGAAAATACAGAAAAATTTTCCCACACTAATTGTGAGTATAGCTATCTGTACACAATCATTCAGGAAATGCCTTCTAAGAACCTCGGTAGACATCTCAGTGATCTGCCCTTGTCCTGCCTTCTTCAATTACATTGCAGGCATGTTTTATATCAACAAAATATGCTTTGAACATCAATGGTTTATTAAAAAGTTTTTTCTACGTGGACATAGATGTACAACTTTCTATGGGGTTGGTTCAAATTAATTGTTTATTAAATTTTTATGGTCTAATTTAGGACGATGTTAATCTTGTTCCCGGGTTTTGCCAACGATTTTGAGGAGTGCAAAATCGTAAATTAAGTGTGTAGATTATTCGCTGATGCTTCTTCTATTAATGAAATAATGTCACCATATTTAAAAATCCTGCTGCGCGCACTGGCTGTTGAACAATCAAGCCTCGCGGTCACACAATACACGATACCCGAGCCGGCTATAAACATTTGTACTATCTCAGTCATTTTATCGAAAATTAATTTTTTAACTGGTATAATGTAAGAATTTACTCATAAAATTGAATTTTAAATATACGATCGCTGAGAAAGCGTTATTCCAACGCAGAGAGATAAAAAACAGCTCTCCTGTGACATAACGTAAAAGGGCTAGCAAACAAAGCAATGAGAAATTCTCAATGAAATACCGAGCTATCGTGGGAGACTCCCCTCTTCAATAACCATTTTGATTACACCTCCAAGAGGAAAGCCGGTCGCTCTGTGCTTTGGGGAGGTTTTTTCTGTTTACGGGGAGAGAAAAAGACGTGATCACTGGGGTACACCGAACACACGGTTGAGCGGTGTAGCCAGTAATATAGTGTTCCTTTTGCGCTAGGCTGGGCCTTACAATTTCAGTTCGGTCGGATTATCTCGGCTAAAGGGAAAAGTCACCTGCTTAGGGAATTAGTCTACGATCATACTGGGGAGGAAACATTTATTTTTGAGCGATAAAAATGAAAGGGAAGAAAACTTGACAAATTCATAGAGCGTTCGGGTGTTTTCCCCACTGCACTGCTCTTTGCGGATTATCGCGGATTAGCAGGGTTATTAAGTGGTTGATTAATGGTGCTTCAATCAAGAACACTTGACGAGGTTTTGAAATGATTGAAACACAATGGGTGTATGTTTTCATGCATTGTCGAAATATTATGACATTACCTGAAGACCGATTGAAGGATATCGTTGGCTTAACAAGATTATCAACAGATTAACGCCAGGATTAACTGTTTGGCGTGAACGTAACCGTGATTTTAGCGACATGTTGTGTGAGAGTAGGTGGATTGTGTGATAAATTTCCCTGTTAAAGGAATCGGTAAAGTTCCGATTATCTGTTCTTAAAAGGATCAAGTAAAAAGATATATTACACAAGACAGCAATTGTTACTGAAGTTCTTCTGTTTTTTAAGCATGTGCGTACGAGGAGATTTATCCGGAATCAGTTTTCTTCAGTAGGAATAAGGAGCAAAAATTGTTCTTTACAAAATTTATGTTTATCTCACCTCTGGTAAGCTTTATTTTGTGTTTGACTTTTCTTAGTTATTATTTATCTCTAAAAACGTGCACTGATTTTTAAATGCCTGTGTGAATATAAAAATAAGTAAATACCCCAAACAAAACGCAAATGTTCATTAGTAAATCAAATTTGTATCTGTTCTGACAGACTTTTTCCTGTGGATTTTTATTAAGGTTGCTAGTTTGTATAATATCCTAGATGTCGCTGAACGTCAGGAATTACCATTGTTTTCGTGATTATCTTGCAAAGTTTGGCATGAAAACGTTTCCGCCACGTGCACAGAGCAGAAGGCAGAAATGATATACAGATCTAACACAATGTCACCCTGTGTTTAGTTTCCACATATCTATAGCCTGAAATAATTCTATCATTCGACCAAATGACCAAAAATAATTAAAGAAGAAATTGTGCGCAGCGCACCGATGGTCAACGGATCTTTCGGAACTTTACGACAATGAAAAACACAACATTGGATACCACATTTTTACGAAAATAAAAATATCTAAGTTTACATTTCCTCTGAAATAAAAATTGACTTGTTCAATTCATAAAAAGTAAAATTTATATTCCAATCAAAGAAATGTCAGGCGCTGATAGATAGCTATGCACAGCTATCTATTCTTAATGAAATCCTCAGCTTATTTTCTTTCATACCACTTCATTCAGTTCGATAGCTCTTAAAACGATTACAACCTCAAGTTTTTTAATATTTTCTTTATTCTACAAACAAAACGTTCGTTCAAATAATAACCTGCGCTATGAGACAAGAATCGAGTTGAAGAGTTTGTATACGGAAGAGCCAATCGGCGCGTGCGATTCGGTCGTCTGCATCCAACTATCTTTTGCGCCTATCAATCAAGGTTTTTTTAACGTAATGAAAGGAATCTTGAATCGTTATACATGCATATGATACGCTTACATTTGGTCACTACTTAATATAATTTCATCAAAGATTCTGCCATTGTCATGTAGGAGAAATTAATCCGTCAATATTTAAGGAGAGGGGAACATTATTAAGACACACAGTGCCTTTGATTTGTGATGTGCATCCTATACATGGATGTGTGTGTTATTAAGTGATATGAAATATGCGGTCTTTATTTCTTTTCTTAGAGGTGCAGGAGAAATCCATGTGATATGCGAAAATGGCGCGAAAATGTGTATTATGGACACTTACAGTTCGGATATTCCTACATATAGTTCTATTTCCACTTCTTGTGTCTGGGATAGGTGACATATGGTGGTAAGTGTTAGAATAAACTTCTATTTCGCTCTCACATGCAAAAGTTAACATAAACATTCTTTTCTTCACCAATATCATTCGAATCTCGTGTAATATACTACCTTTTCAATCCAATGTGAGTAGAAGAGTTCCAATCATAGTTTTAGGCCAACTCAGCTCTTCAGAATTTTTATGTTCAAGCGTATCTGAATTTACATTAATAGCAAGCATTAAACAATGCTACGATGGTCGGTATCTATTTTCCCTTTTAACATTTTTGCTATTTTCATCTGTCCTGCATTTTCAATGAACCTGGTAATGCGATGTCTTAAAAGGATGCACTTAAAAGACATTGACATGTTTTCTGTCAGCGATAAGTAATAGATGACTTTTCACCTCTCTGTTAGAATCCTAGCGCGAGTGAAATGCGCAAACAAACTATCACCTGCTGTTATCAATACGCACGGTATATATCCACTGGGTATTGACAAATTCTTAGGCGATTCTGAAGATCATTTTAATGTCTTTATGAAAATGAAAAATTCTCTGTTCGTGTTCAGATTAGCTAAGCAAATACTTTTAAAATGTGGGTGTCGGGACTCATTATTAACACTGGAAGGGAGAAAAAGCCCACCACTGATTTGACATACATTTTTGCTAAACTATGAACTGAGTTTTACTTTATGTACAGTGTGTATATACGTACGGTTGATATTTCAAGATTTATCACAGTTGAACATATAATTCTTTTATTTCTATAAGGTTTGGTTCCTGTTTCATTCGTTTTGCAATGAATTCGAAACACAATTTTCAGACCTCAAGACTTTTTCCGTTCACTATGAAGCAAGATTTCAAATACAACACTTAAATTAATTATTATAATGATGTTCTCAACTGATACAAGGACAAGAAAGCGCAAATATGAATTTTCCAATTTCCATTATTTTACAGGAGTTTAGGATTATCGCCGAGACTTAATGTATTCAGGAATCCTAATTTATACTTGATTGGTACACAACCAATGTGTACCCAGTTAAAAGGACTATCCCCCGGGCAGGTGCGCCTGTGTCAACTCTTCACGGACCACATGCCGGCCGTGGGTCGAGGGGCACAGCTCGGGATCTTAGAATGTCAGCATCAGTTCGCTAACAGACGCTGGAACTGTTCTACGATAGAGGGGGACTCTTCAGTGTTTGGTCCAGTCTTAAATGTTGGTAAGTACGAAAGAAACCATAGTTTGATGGTTTGGACAACCAATACAATTGTTACATGCAGGAAACAGAACAACTGTGAAACAAATCTGTTTTAACAGAAAACCAACATAACCGTTAGATGATTAGCAGAGCAGGGTGCAGATGTCATCAAGTTACATGTAGTTGTGTCAGCGATGACTTTTGCCTTCTTTTTTGGTTTTCGAAAGATATTCGTATTTTTCTGTTCAGATAACAAAAAAAACATACATCGCCTGTTAATTATGTATAGCTACTACAATGAGAATTAGATAATTTGGTAAAGAATAACAATGTACATGCAAAACTCAAAAATCATTCCATATGTTATGATTAATGATCGCAGTATGTTTTGATTAATATGACGACAGAGGAAAGCTGTTGTAAGCATCGGGTTCGGTAACCTTGTGTGGATCAAAATCTCTTGTTTTACAACATGACATATTCCTTCTCTAGCAAAGAGATGCAACTAAAGCACTCCTGAAACCTGATCTTATAACATGGATAGCACCTTGCACAAGTTTGGCAGGAAATCTGATACGGGGCATAAACAAAAAATATTTTTGAATTTAATGTTTCTTATATGAAGGTTGTGTCACATAATATTCGGTTGAACACGACTCCATAGGGAGATTTCTATGATAAAGTCACATAGTTTGGTAATTAAGGCAAAACGGCCCCGTTCAGCGCTGGAAAGAATCTTCGGGTTTTTTTTGTAGAAATGATTTCATACACGAACGTATTATCTGTCAACACTTCACCTGACGATTTTGTGGTATATATTGATACGTTTGACACATTTTCAACGCGCTATAATTTCCAAGCACTTTTTTTTTATTTGCACCCAATCGTACTTATTAATATCTGGCGAAATTTACCGCAGGACATAACGACCTAATTTTTTTCTCTCTTTATTTTCAAACATATGCCAAAAATAAAATTGCCAATAAAATGTCCATTAGTTTCAATCTGATTCGCACATTCGAGTCCCAATGATCCGAGTCCCTGAAAAGATCAATCGGATATTTACGGAATTCTATCATAATTAATAATCAAATTAAATTTGTTTATGCACTTAATTACATTTGCTATATTCAATTCAATAGTTTTTCCCTTCAACTGCACTACAGTATAGAGAAGATACAAACATGAAATAGGTACAATACAATACAATACAATACAATACAATACAATACAATACAGCATGCGTGAGAAAAATAAAACAAACGATGAAAATGACAGTGTCATAAATCAAGCAACCAACTCTCTCAATAATAAACCCAATAGATTTACATAGTTTAACTAGTCGATTTTTAATGTTTAAGATTAGATAATGTACATGTAAACGTAATCTCTCAATTAAAACATTTTACACATTTCAATGTAATAAACATCATAAACATGATATATAACGTTATAATAATTTATTTTTATACAATTTTTAATATGATAACTAGTTAATGAGATGTAAATATTTTATATTTACCTCGTCTAATAAATTTTAATTCTCAACACAAAGACTCACTTAATCAGTTTATTTATGTTTGACTCTATTTCTACCTTTACCCCATGGCTCTAAACTTTGAAAAAATAGGAGTTAATGATTTTACAATGTATACATGATATGGGTAGTGAAAACCCATTAGAAATGAGAATTCAAAATAACTTTTTTCTGGAAGGTATTTATATGTCTTAAACATCTGTAGCAAATATTTAAATGTAAATGTATGTAAATTTAGAAAAGCTAGTAAGTCTTTTATTAATGACAAACTGTCTTGCGCAAGATAGATAATGTTGAAAATTGGAGAAAATTAAAGAAATACTCTGTGTATTAATGAGAATTGAGGGATAGAGGCATTAACTGAAAGTTTTCTAACCATAAAAATTAACGGCAAAACCAACTGAAGAGAAAACCAAATGGCTGGTGTAGATAGAATATGTAAGAACCATACCATTTATCTCGGTGCTAATTAGCAAAAAAACCTAAGGCGAGCTAATTGTCGAGGGAAAACATAGGCCCCATACTGCGTCAGGGTCGATGATGCTTTCAACAATATATACAGTTTTGCAATGAAGTTAAGCAAACAAAGGATAAGTGTTTACTTAAAAGTTAACGAGATATTTTTGTTTTATTTTATTGAGACAGGTATATATATATATATAAGTATTACATATTCCCACTATTGCATATACATTTGACCTAACTGTTGGAGATTTTTCAAATAGATATGTCACATAAAGTCACGACTTTGAAGTATATAATACGTGTGTGTATATTTATTTTAATAGAGTGTGTTTGTTATGTAACGTCAACACTGTTTTGTAAGATTTTGTTCAGTTTTGTTACAACTGTCTCAGTCAAATTAAACAAACACAAAGAACTGACAGGACGATCTGGTAAGGTTACCCGTGTTCAAACAAGCTGATAACTGCGTTTGTTCGATGTGACAATTCCTCCATTCAGGAGACACATTTAGGAAGTTTTCGGTCAGAGAACAATTAATTAAGCATTTAAATTGTATGTAAAAACTATGACAAGTCGTTGGTGTTAGCTAATCAAGTGAGTAAACAAACCGTTGTCGATGCTCCACCCTTATCAATGTGTTAGCTAATTAAAGAACAAAAACAAGAGACGTAATGCTGCAGAATGAGTTATGAGCTTTTCAGGAATGTTAAAACATGTTTGGAATTTTTTCTAATTTTGCTTGAAACAACATTTAAAGTGTCGCTGAAGCTAATTTTGATACCCGTGTCTCAAAACACTTCGACCCAATTTTATTAAATGTTAATACGCTTAGTGAAAATACATGTACTTTCTCTCACCTTTTAGACGTCAGTACAAAAACGATATTAGTTAGAATTCAATCTAGAAATGGGAGAAGGTGTTGTAATGCTCGGGAGATAAATCTTTCCGCCGCCTTAAGAAAATAGGACATAAGAAAAATGTTTTAATTGCAATTTAATCAAAATGAAAATAGATTAAACCTAATCAGACTAATCTCGATGAATATTGTGTACATTTTGTATTGAAAAAATAGATTTAGAGAGCAAATAGCCATGATTAATAGGATCATAGTCCTGTCATTCAGGTATTAGAAAAAATCAATCCGTCTGACTGAATCTTGACAGACACGATCAAACTCTGACAGTCCGCCATTGATACTGTCCAGAATATGCTAATCCGCTGCCTGCGGATAATTCCGGATTCAGCGACCCCAAAAAACATTGACTACAAATATTTATAAGCCTTTATCTCGTGAGGTGTCTGTGAACAGACTTAGTCTGTCTCCTACTTGATCCCATGTACTTACGATACGATAACCATTTCATGTCCAATAATTGGCCAGTCTTTGTGTTATAATCATAATGGTATTCTTCAACCTTAAAGGGATCCTTGAGCACACCCTTTATTCGTCTGCTAAAGTAACGGAATATCGTTTTAGCCAACATATAAAAGCTCGATGCAAAAATGAATGAACAAATCCTATTTTTTTAAAAACTATACATTCAATTAAATATAAACAAATTAAATTTTATAATCAGTGTATGCATATAAAAGAACGATGCATATTATGAAACATGACACATATCGGTATTACTATACCCGGTATGTTACAGAATCAAATCATTACGCGTAATACATGTAACATTATATATACATGTAGTTAATACGGTGAAATACCGTTATCTTCCAAGCCCTTACTTCTTCTAATTACATGTACTTGACATTCGTTTAAGAGTGGGTTTAAGATTTACATGTTGTCGTAAAGAGTATGATAGACAAGTAATATTGTGATTTTTTATTGAAAGGCTCAAGCAAATGGACTTAAGCGAGATGAATTTAACTGTGTGTATTTGAGAAATAGAAATGAATAACCTTAGATGGATTCTTGTATATTTGTAAAGACACGTAAAAGAAGGGACATTATAATTTTATTGTTTTAAATGCATTATAAACAATATATTTTTAAAGTATTGAGATTCAAATACTCTAACTATTTCAGTGCAACATTTTATGCTACAAAGTACCATTTGCTTTAACATTTTCCTATTGTATATTATTTTCAGCGAGCAGAGAGGCTGCTTTTACTCATGCAATATCGTCTGCTGGTGTCATCCATTCCGTCAGTCGCTCATGTAAGGAGGGCGAACTCAGCAAATGTGGGTGCAGCAAAGCAGGGCGACCAAAAGACATGGCCCGAGATTGGATCTGGGGTGGGTGTGGGGATAATATAGAGTACGGGTACAGATTCGCCAAATACTTCGTGGATACACGTGAAAGAGATAAAAACCATAGGAGAGGCTCACGGGAACTCGGGCGAATGTTAATGAATCTCCATAACAACGAAGCAGGACTTCGGGTGAGTAAATTTTGGTGGGAAATTCAAATTTCATCTGATGAATTAATTTGGAAAATGTGCAATCTAAGCAAATTGTCGATGATGCTGTGGGTGTTTTAGGTTACATAATCACGACCACTAATGATGTTCTTAACTTTTAATCCAAATTATACCCCCTGCAGCGGGTAGATCTGTTTGACGTAACAAGTCCTTTGATCACTTAGTTCCAACATGTAGGAAACGATTCGAAACAGCATCCCCCGAGCGATATTCCAAAGAATTCGCAGTTCTACCACGTGCACTTGTGATGAATCTTTGAAAATTAGCTTTTAATGTCCCGTCTGTTTGTGCAATAAACTTTGCACTGAAATAAACAGCCCCGTGGTAACTTAGTTTGGAACATGCAACTGCTTCCTGTGCAAAAAGAATCTTGGTAAATCATAGAAAGGTCCTGTATTTGGCGCCATTTTGAAGTCTGAGTATGACAAGGGTATTGTAATATGCTGCATATTTCAACAACAGCTGACGATTTAGAGCTTTAGAACCCCTTTTCCTCTGATTACCTTGTCTCTTGAAGTTTGATAAAAGGTTTTGAAGTTGAGCAATTCTTTAACAAAGAATTTGCTACATGGAAATTTATCTTTGTAATCTGTAAACATTTCACGTGTTTATAGTAGGCAATCTTTTGGTTTACAACTGTTGGTTAAAAGAGAAATCTCAACATACAGATGTCATGTAGAGTTTCAAATAATGTTAATGTAAACAATTTGTATATATTTAAAAGACATTTCAGATAAGTGACATAACTAGCAGGTCAAACAGTGCTTCTCTGTGCAAAAACCGAGTTAAAAGAATTTGATTTTGAATTAAAATCTCGTTTTAAGATAACCGCCTCAAAAAAAGACAACAGTCATGTTTCTTAATTCCCTTCAATAATATTTCAAAAACATATTTCAAAATCAAATTAAATAGACACATACAAACAGAATATGAGGAAAATACAAAAAAAATACATTAATTTTTAATATGAAAATATCAAGGCTAAATAATCATTTTGTTAAAAAGTTTTCATCAGATACTGCTTCCAACTTTTAAGATTGTATAATTATACCTTGAATTGTAATTATTCTATCCTCCTTCGACCTTACATTTTTTTAATATATGTATAAGCTACGTTGTAAGAACATACTTCCACACTAGCCGGCTTTACTATTAGTTTGAGTGACAGGCTTCTGGGTTCTAACTTTGCTGAGAAGTTATATCACCGATATAACGATTAGCAAGACAGCGCTATGCTAACGAAGTCACATTATGTTATCTTCAACAGTACAGGCCTGCCAATCTCTGAGCAAACTCATAGAAGACTTCACGCCAGCAACGTCCTGTTTTTACCTATAATAGTCTACGTTTGAAATGCTGTAAACTTGTCAAAGAGCAATATATGTGTGCTCTGTTTAGAGTTAGGGTTGGAACTTCGATCTACTGTTACATGTACCTTGGGTGCCTGGAAGCACGTAAACGTTATTTTGAAATGAATGGCAATTTTTGACATCAGACTTGGCTTCATACTAATTTTGCTCATCTTTAATATTCTTCATGATGTTAAGAAAAAATGTGAGTAGTTTTCTTGGTGCGAATTTTCCACTCACACATTGTCGCTCGGCGTACATTTGATTAATATAGCGAAGATACCGACTTGTCTCAAATTCAAACTCTGATCAAATGTAGCAGAAATGAAAAAAGCTCTTAAAATCTTTTAAAGTTTACAAAACTAATTACGTTAATTATCATTGTCTTTTCTTGTAATGAACTTTGACGTCTTAGAGTTTAATGGACTGAAAAATAGATGTGTCAAAATTTTTCTTGCAACTTATGGAATTCTAATGTTTTTTCGTGTCATAGCGGCATTATCTGTGTAATATAAAGATGGAAAATAAATCTATTAATAAAAAACAGATTTATTTTGAGTAATTTTCGGTTGTCGTAACTTACTTTTGCGAGTCCCACCTACGGCAGTCGTGAATAGTAAGAAGATAAATGCACAAGCAAGAAAAGAAAATGTCAGGATATTTATAGAATAAAATATGTTTGAAATTCAATATGTTCTTGAATTAAAAATTCTTGAACAAATCATTAATCAATTTTCTATTGCAAACTTGACAACTTAAATTTTAAAAGAAGAAGCCGTAAAATTATTCACCGAGAAATTAATAAATTCAATATCTGGGGTAAAAATATTTGATAACTATCTAAGATTGGATGGATGAGTTCACAACTGAATTTTATCATAATAAAGTGTCTAGTATATGATATTTTTAAATTTTAATGAACTCCCTTGAATAGATATAATCGGAGATAAGGCTTTTGATTCATGATAACATGGAATGAAGGGTGACGTGAATGAATTTTCGGAACCTCGATTCATTAACCCTTTATAATAAGAGAGGGGGTGCTTTTTGTGGGTAAAACTTCTATTGTATTCTATGAATGCGATATTTAAATTAAATTATTGTTATACTTTAATTTAAGGTATTCCTGCAGTATATATTTTTACGACATGCCAACTGAGCGTGACTTCTAAGAATAGCTAGTTCGATTCATTCATCAAATTCCCTTCCCAAGGATTATCCCATCTACAAAATTATATTATTTGACTAAACTATAAACAATTAAACTATAAGATAAAACAAATATGGCAGCCTGACTGACTGCCTTATTTTGATGGTTTAACGAATCTTTGAAAATATGTCAAATATGAGGTAATTTATGTTCCCTGGCCGAAAAGAATATGGTTTTGCATATTAACATTCCCTATCTCTACTCGGGTGGCCTTGCGTTGCATCCCAGAATTTTCATAATAAGTGATTTATTCCGAATATACGCCCGATTACTCCTGTTAGAAAACAACCACACACCGCTTGCTAAATTTGAGGTTTTACGACAGGGTAAATGCATGTTCATTTTTCAACCCGTGCCTAAATATAACACCAACAGCTTTATTGTTGTCACCCAACACCGAATATCAATGGCTTTCTTGTTTGTAACATGGAAATAATGAAAGGAAAAAAAGGAATGTTTTAAAATTTCAAAACTTTTGTGATCTTTTTTAAGAAAGACAATACACATTAAAGGATTAACATTGCCCGTGACTAAAATAATGATGGTTCATATCAGGCGGGGTCTAGCCGGGATTTAGGCTAATCCTTCCACTTGTTGATTCCATTAACTGAGATTTCACGCACCTGCTATCCTTTTTTGAATATTTACGCTCTGCTATGTCTACAAGCTCTTATAAAACACTTCCTTAATAGATTGGAAGACAAAGACTATTGTCCAGAAAGTAATGATGGCATTTTCACCGAGTTCAGAGAGTGAGGGCATTTGTCAATAGGGTCACTTGCCTTAGATTTTCTGCGAAGCTGAAAAATTTGTCCAATCGACCAATCGTGTGAGACGAGATTTGATGTGAATTTCTGCGCAGTGCGTGTAAACTAAAGTTTAGATTCTCGGTATTAAGTCTGTGGCCGAATTTTACACGGGGTTTCTATTGATGTTCATAAGTTTATAGATTTAAAAAATGCACTGGAAATAATTTTCAAATTTTTTTTGGCACACACTTTATCAAGTTCCTTCAAAAGGGGTGGTACCTTAAAGAGCTTAAGTGAGATTAAGGCTTGTGGTTATATAGAAAGTTCACCATTCTCATAATTCATGTAAACCGCCGGGGACATTGTTTTTGATGAGGCTTCCTAATCAGTCTACATAGTCAGGTTGTTAAGATGGCTCACCCAGCCGATACGACTGCCGTAAGTGGCGGGTCACCGGATGTCGTGTTTGCTGAGCGCTCGGAACAGTTCGGAAGATCACATTTTTTACACTGTGGTCGCGGATCCTGGCGTGGGTATTTACTTTTCCAACGAAAGCCCTACCCGATGACAACTTAATTCGTTTTCAATGTCAAATTATTAAAAGATTACAACACCTGCATTTTAGATCCTCCAAGAAACCAAGCCAATTATTAATTGTAGTGTCTTTTTAGTAAAAACAATCAATTTTATTATGTGCATAAGGACTTCTATTATCAGG
Source organism: Saccostrea glomerata (assembly GCA_003671525.1). Classification (NCBI taxonomy): domain Eukaryota; kingdom Metazoa; phylum Mollusca; class Bivalvia; order Ostreida; family Ostreidae; genus Saccostrea; species Saccostrea glomerata. The sequence goes on along the minus strand of PRKT01000362.1, from coordinate 450,859 downwards.
GAATGCTTCTTTTAGACATAAACTTAGAAGACATCGCTTTCTCCATTGTTAACACAGATAGGCGTAGTTTCCTCTTTTTAAAATCTTTTTATCACAAACACAATTTGTCCTATATTTAAAAAATAATTCCGTCTGATCCTCTTAAGCATTCATGAAATCGACAATCTGCAGCATATACTCTGTCTACCGCATTCATAATGATTATTTTTTATACATATTCCATTCATTGCATCAATGCTTATCAAAAATCTGCATGAACCTCAAACAGTCACAAGATTCCTTTTCTCCCCTTTGTATATTTTTTTCATTTAGCCCTTGAATTAGATGCTAGCTCCTTTTTATATAACATATATGACATAAAGTGATTAGTTTTTTCCTGTCACGTGACACTATATGTTCGACTTGTCACCTGGAATAAGAACTTGATTGACAATTTAAGAACAGAATGACGTATGTGAAGATTCAGTTTGAATGGTTTTTAATTTGTTAATTTACACATGGATATGCTATGATTCACTTTTTATTCTTTAGAGATTACATTTCTAAATGATTAAAATGATACCCATTTCAAACCTGTTAATCTTATGAATCATCCAAAGCAAACTTTGCACAGTAGATAAATGTAAAATGGGTTTTTCATGTCAATAACATTTGTGCCTATGATGCCTTATGGAATATATGTCAAGACTCATTTGACTGTTAATTGCTTTAACTAAAACAAATAAATTTTCCGATTTGGGGCGGAAAGCGAGGAAATAGATAAAACTTTTTCGAATCCAAACGACATTTTAATGAAAACTTCTTATTTTTTCGAGAAACATTGAATCCTTAATGTACATTTAAACACACGGAAATACTTAAAAACAGATTGGCATGCAGTTTAAGAAAGAAAACGTGCGTCGAACATAAAATATACAAAATTTCATTTACTGCGGAGTGTGTTGGCATAGCGCGTTATTTACTGCGGGACTATATCATGTATATTGCAATATGGGGAGTGCTCTTCGTTGCGTGGTTATAGGACAGACGGGGGATACAAGGTATTAGCGGTAGTCATCGTCAGGCAAGCTTCTAGCCGATGACAACGATTAATTTTGAGATGATAAGTTAAGATATACTGTCAGATGTCGCTGTCATTTGAAGGTTTCAGATCAACGAAAAGATAAAAATGCAAAAAAGTGTTAGCACACACGGGAAAAGCAATGATCGCTCAAATTTCGCTAGTGTTGTGTTGAGATTCTGTAAGTAAGTGTGATATAAAAAATGAAATTTGAGGCTAAGAACAAAATATGGTTAATACTTTAAATAGAGATTCTGCTTCAATTGAAATAGAACGCGTTACAAAACTTGATGATAAACAATACATATTAATCAGAATGTTACATTGTACAATGTATGTACGAGGGATTATCAAAAAGTTTGTGGACTGAGGCTGTAAAATTGAAACTATGTAGTCTGTGCTTTTAAATTTTATATGGAACATAAAACAACAAAAAAATAAAGAAATGTTGAAATTTTAAGCTTGATACGTTCATTATTTGCCAAATTATTATAAAATTAAAACGACATTATATGACCACCAGGCGCTGTCGCCGTTTAGTTTCATGACGTCCGACTACGTCATTGTTTTTCAATGCCCGCTTTTTCTACCTCATTTACTTATTTTGATGAGATTCCCTGGAGCTGAGTAAGGACAAAACCCGCCTTGCTTATATGACTTTACAATGTCATGAACAGCGGCTTTCAATGAATATAATATTCCAAATGGATATATACATTGGGAGAGATCCTCCCTTGATTGTGCCAGCATATTTTGCTTTTGGGAGTTCAGTATCAACAACACATGATCAACGCCATTTTTTGACGTGATTGACTTTTTCATACCTTGACTACAAATCGACATTAACTGTACATTCCTTTTCTCTCCGAATCTATTTTGACATTAAAAGACAAGTGCTCTGAATGCATATTATTTCTTTGTAGCCAGTTTATACATTTCATGGGTCTATACCAGTTTTTTTTCAGGGGCAGAACCTTATAGAATGTTGGAAAAGGACCCACCCCCTTTTTGACGTAATTTTCAAGGCCTTATTTGTTTGGACACTTCATGTAAATTTTACGATAAAATTTCGTAGAACTTTCAGAATGAAATAAAAATTTCATATCTTATGGAACAATTGTTGGGATTTTTGGATGTCAAATGATCATATCAAAAGAGTTTTTCTCATGCAGTCACACATAGGACGCAAAAAAAACGTCGTGTTGGAGGTTGCGCCGACTGGACATACCATTACTTACAAAAACATTACTAATTTATTGAAAATTGAAATTTATGATTCATGATTTAGTTTTTATGTAGAAAAGATGATGCTGAATAGATATTTCAAAATTCACTGATGTAACTAAAGCGGTTTTAATTTTATGGCGCTAGTCCACGAACTTTTCGATAACCTCTCGTACATGTACGTATGTATGGCACGCCAAATTCACAAAAATGAGATAATCATAGTTTCACAATCTATAAACTAGGTTTATCGGTTGTAAACTATAGTTTACGAACTGTAAACTATAGTTAACAACGTTAATCTATATTTCACATCTGTAAACCATAGTTAACGCGATAATCTATGTTTCACAACCGTAAACTATACTTAACACCGAAAACAATCATTTGCGATTGCAAAACATAGATTATCTGATAAATACAGTTTCACGATTTGTAAACTATAGTTTACAAACCGTTAACTATAGTTAACGATCTGATAAATATAGTTTCACGATTTGTGAAACTATGATTAACAACTCTTAACTATAGTTTACGATTGTAAACTATAGTTTACAAACGTGAATCTATGTTTATCAACAAAATCTATTGTTAACGCTTATTACAGACAGATAAACTTAGATTATCATTCGTAAACTATAGTTAACAACCGTTAAATATAGTTTTACAGATGAAAACTATACTTAACGGATCGTTAACTATAGTTTACGGTTTGTAAACTATAGTTTACAGTCGAAAAACCTAGTTTATCAATTGTGAAACTAGGTTTTTCTCATTTTTGTGAATTTGGCGTGCCATACGTATGTTTTGAAAAGTGTTTCAAAAAGTAGATCATGTCCCCACTCGACCACTGTGAAGATATTATACAAAATTTAGAAAGTACCTAGGTACAAGTTTAAATTTTATCGAGTTAAAGGGTATACATGTATACAAAATTGAATAACACAATGTAATTTTTTGACATTAGCCTTTTACAGATCTAAGTAGACGTTATATATTTTTTCCTGTTTTTTTTTCCATAGTCCAGATATTCTCTCTCCTACCAAAATTTAACCATAACCATATCGTTTGCCAACTACATTTATCAAAAACACTGACTTATTTTTTTTATAACCAGTAATTAAGAATTCATATTCTAGTCGATGTATTTATTTTTTATTGATTGATTATTTAAAAAAAAACTTCAAAGACTTCAATCGAAATAAAAGTGAAAGACATATTTTTATTTCCAAAAGCTTTTCAACATACATGTATTTTCTAGCCTTATTTTGTCTGAGAAAATAGTGATGGTACCCAGTTTCTAAGCTTTTAAAACTGAATAGGGAAAAGTTAATCGGCGATGAGATGAAAGTCAAAGAAAAACAGAACTTTGATCATTCATAAAATATCTGAATGTGTTCGTTTTAAGTTTATAATTGGAGAATGTCATAAAAGTTGAAAATGCCGACCCATCTAATTATTGGAGGCATTAGACCAAGCTATTCGTGTGAAGAAGCAGTCCCAAATTGTACATGAATACTTGAAATCAATTACACTTCATAAAAAATAAAATAGAGTAATAAAATACAAATTTTTCTGAACTTAAATCTGTATGATAAAGAATAGGAGTGGGGTAGATCCTTATTTTTATTAACTTAACAAATCAGAAATATACCGATATATAATTATTTCATCTATGGAGAAAAATCTAAAATCCGACAGGCAATCCTTGATTCGAATTTTACCCTAAAATAAGAGAAACTCTCTCACTCGTCAGTTGAATTTACATTGAACGAGTCCTTGAGAAATAAAATGCCGAGGGGGAAAAATACCAACCGATGGAATGATAATCAAAAGGCAGTTTTAAACACGAAACTTTTAAGATTCTTGAAAGATTTGTCAAATTTGACGAATCGCTTTCACTTAAACATTAAAAAACATTGAAATCCCTGAGCACAGGTGTTAGCCAAAGACAGAAAGTTATCAGTTAATCAGCGTTTACCTTGCTAAATGCTGAGTATGTAATGTATTCGATCTCTGCTTTTTGACGGAGAGTTGTCATATCGGAGATTTAGGAGGAAATTCGGCAATAAATCATGTCGGCTGTGAAGATCGATGCTTTTGTGATTGCTACAGGAATTATGGTTTTGTCTGACACTACGTGTGTCAAGTTCTGCCATAGGTCAAATTATTCAGACATTCTCATATTTCTCGTTATTTTCTTTTTAATCAAACAAAAGTATTTAATGTAATTTTTTATTATCTGTTGGATTTGTTTGTTACAATAAATAATTTTTTTAACATACCAATATATGCAAACCGACTTCTGTACTTATTTTCAAACTAAAATATATAAAGAGGAGAAAGACAAAGGAAAAATAAATCATCAACAAAAACAATAATTTTTATGAAGATGAATGATAGGTTTCTGCTATTCGACGGTAAGGGTGTCGAGACAAATAACGGGCAATACGTCATTCATCGCTAGAAAATTTTCTTAACTTTTTTCCCCAAAGAATTTTAAGTGCAAGTTTTGTGTGAAGTACATGATTTGAGAAGTGAATTAAATATTAGAGATTAGCAATACAAGGTCATTTAGAGCAGTTTTATTTGTAAAAAAAAAATGTCTTTTACTTTTTTCTGTTAACAGCGAGATTTTAAGGGTACTTTTCTTCTTGAATTAAGATATAGAAAAGGATACATGATGCATAATCATTTCTTTAAGTTTGGTACTCACATCCAAAATCATTTAGTAATACATATTTAAAAAAAGAAGAGGTGTATTTATTATGTTGTTTCGAAATTCGGCCGTATCGGAGAAAACCAATTTTCTATTATTGCAAACAGTGAAGTTTGTAGCGAAACTGTGAAACAATTCTGCCTATTGAATTTATTACAAACTCAGGAATATCCCATGACCTTGCTTGTAAAATTTCCAAAAATAAGCGGAAGTTATAAATGTCTATCATATAGATATATTTACACGGATGTCAAAAAAAATATAGAATTATGAAATGTATGCGATAAGGGAATGACATGTTTATTTGATTATAAACACATAGTTGAGATTTTTCTCTCTCCGTATTTTCTGATGCATTGCCTTCGAGGAACTACTGTTTGCTAAAACAATCAAGAGTAAACAGGTATCAAATACTTGAATGTTTAGACCAAATCCAGTTCGAAACTTCAATAACGCTATGATTTTTTTTTCACCAAACATTTCGGTTTGGTAGACACGAGTTGAATATTTGTACAAACCTCATGACAATTGAGGTATGATAATTTTGTCGGAAAACTTAACCTCTGAACTGTCAACATACCTTACTTTACGGTAGAAAAGCTAGACTTCATTCGTCTATTAAAAGAGCTGCCATAATAATTTTGCTTTATTCTTTATATTTATTGTCATAATGTAATATATATATATATATATATGTAACTACAATTTACATTGAAACATATGGACAAGGCACAATGCAGTCAATGTATCTTCGGCAGAGTACCTTCCTATAATTTTTGAAATGGCAAAAAATCCGAATAAAAGAGGGAAGGTCTTGGTTTTGATACCCACAAACTCTTTTTCTATCTTTCTAAGTGTGAGTGAACTAATTTAACCATAACTGTAAACATCGTATATAAATCATTCCTCTCTCTTACAGGCGGTGTACAATTACGCTATGGTAGCCTGTAAGTGTCATGGAGTTTCTGGATCGTGCAGTTTGAGGACGTGTTGGCAGCAGTTACCCGCCTTTAGAGACGTGGGAGATAGACTCAAAGAGCGATATGATGGCGGGGTGGAGGTCAGGTTCAACAAACGGGGAACAAAACTCATTCGTAGGAACAAGAAATTCAATAAGCCCACGTCAGAAGATCTAGTGTACTTTGAGAACTCCCCAGACTATTGTAACGCCAACCCAGAAACAGGGTCACGTGGTACAGTAGGAAGGGAGTGTAGTAAAACGTCCAGCGGAATGGACGGGTGTAATCTTCTGTGCTGTGGGCGCGGATATAACACTTTTAAACGGAAAGTGGTAGAACGATGCAAGTGTAAATTTAAGTGGTGTTGTTATGTTGAGTGTCAGACTTGTGAACGAATTGAAGATGTGTATATCTGCAAGTGAACGAGGGACTATTTTATTTCTCGGATGTTGGATAAATCTTCTTTGTCGTTTAGTGAGGCCAGACCTTGCGAAAGTGAATACTTGCCATCCCGTAACGGAGACAGAAACTTCTCTGTGAAGAAAATTTTTTTTATTCCGCCCATTTATAAAGTGCTAATACGACTTTATCAATGAGATATGATGGGATATACTGTGAAACAGAGGAGAAAAATCACTGCATCGTGGTTCATAGTGCAAACTGTTTCGCGCATTTGAAAAATGTGACGAGCACTTCGATTGGCTGCCAGAACATTGTTACTGCTGTAGTTGACCAATGACTGATCGTCTCTTCATTGTATTGACTTTGTCATAAACACTTGTATTTATTGCAAGTATTTGTTGATTTATTTTGCTAAAATAGAATGTTATTCATATCATTGCATCATAAACCATGTTTGTACAGATATTAGATAACATGTCTCAGAAATTATTGCATTATCCTTTTTCGAATTGGAGAAGACAAAAAGATCTTATTTTGAACGTGAACAGAAAGAGAGGAAAAATGTTACTAAAAATTATTAATTCATATTTGCTTTGGTTTGATAAAGGAAAGTAAGGATCGTTTTATTACAGTTAAGCTTGTAAAAATTGTCCATGTGAAAAAATGTACATTGTATATACAGCACACACACATTTATTTATTTGAATACGCAACTGTGTTGAAAATTCATTATAACATATATTCATTTTGAAGCATTGCACATAGCTTTAGATTCAGGGCAACGCTTATTTTCTATCATCTGTTATGTCATATGCCCCGTTCTTTCTTTGGTTTTATAAAATGTTAAGTGTAAAAATTTAAACACCTGTTTTTTCTCTCTCATTGTGCTCTTAACTTATGGCAATCATCAGTCATGAATACTTAATTTATTCATTTAAATATAATTGATGATCGTTTTCTGTTTAAAGAAAAGTGACATTTATAATGAAAAGAAAATTTTTCAAATGATGAAATATGATAATGCATTGACAAGAAAGCCAGTTATTATAAATATGTTAAATAACAACGCGTTTTATATTGAAGAATCCTGAAAATTTTAAACCTCCCCCTTTTAAAAAAGATTCTTAATTTTCCTGATTTATATTTCTATAAAATATATCAATAATTATGCCATAATTCAAACGAATAACGATGATTTATTTTATTTAAATATCAGATATAATGTTCAAAAAAAGGTCATCGAACTTGAGATTTAACCTAAGTAAAAAATCGACTTGAATCTAATCAGTTTGTACATATAATATGTCATACTGACATGTTTAATCGACTGGAATCTAATCAGTTTGTACATATAATATTTCGTACTGTTATATTTAATCGTCTCACTACGACGACTATTAAAGTGGAATGAGACAAGGTTCTGAAGATTAAGAAACAAATAAACATATCACGTGTCTAGCAGTTACTAGATATGTACTTTATTATATATTTTTTTTGCAGTTTTTTTATGTTTACAAGAATGACTTAATTTTAAGGAACCTGACATTTATATAGAAAACGATAAAAATGTAAATTTGATATTTTCCAGGCTTTGTTACAACTCAAGGATAATCTTTTTATTGAATGGAATATTTTAAAGTGATATTCCTTCCAAATTTCATCTAAGATTGAAGAAGTGACAAAAATCAGACTTAATTTGCCTGTATTGTGTACCCTTCAGTGCTAAAATAACGAAAAATGTTGGAAACATATTTTCTATTTCTTAAATTATTACATGTAGATATATTTTTCTATTCGTTAGAATTGTCAATTTTGTTTTATATGTTTGTATTTCATTATCATTCATGAACAAATCTTTGTTTTAATTAAACATCTTTATACGCACGATTTATCATCATATCCTATTTGTACAAGCACTGTAAGTTTAACATACAGGGTATTTTTTTATATAAAATTGGAAATAAATGTTTTTCACATTTGTTACATGGACTTTTTGCTGTTATTTATGTGTAGTTTTTACAATTACATAATATTAAATGTTCCTTTTTAAAGACTGTTAAAATAATGGAACATGTTGAAAATCTTAAATTTAAAAATGTAATTAATGGTTCAAGTCCATTTGCTTGTCAATGGGTTTCAAAGAAAAAAAGAATTATACACGCATAAATTTTTAACAGAATAGAAATAGTTAGGAAAAAAATGTCAAGATACCGTTGAATCCACAACCTATATATGTACTTCCTGTACTCTATTAGATTTGGATATTTTGCCTCAAAAGACATTTACTAACAACCTCACTTTATGATAAACGTAATGACTTTATCTTTCAATCGTCGCCCCCCCCCCAACCTCTGTAGCCATTTTATCACCTCCATAAGGCATTTGAGTCTTCCATTTGGTTCGATAAGCAAGAGTTAAGAGCATGTTCTACGAACAAACGATTTTTACAACTAGACAAGCTATTGATGAACATGTTGATGAAACAAGAAAATCAACAGTAATGTTTTTGAAGTAAGCTATCAGAAAGTCAAATGCAGACTGACGTATGTGATATCATTTGTTAATTCATTAATTACACAGTGAATTCTCTACAAATTTTCTCGTTTGTCCGATCATGAAAAAGAATACGGCAAAAGTGAACGATCGACAGGGAATGCTCACTACTCCATGACACCTGATCCAGCATCTTCTGTCTTCATAGACTCATATTTTCTATGCTCCCAGTTAGTGATGCTTCAATATATCTTTGAGCTTGAGTACTGTTCGCAATATCGATACTTTTTAATTACATGTATAACTGTTGAGACAATCCTAGTTGCACACTAAGAAGACAGATTTTCAAGAAACTCAGCCTATTTACTAAGGTCAATGCATGTAAAATAAAGCATAAATATACCGCTATATTTTTACTACGGTAATGTATCGTATTATGGTTTAATACACAAAGATCCAAACATTTAATCAGTTAATTTCTTGATACCCATTTTTTTTCTGCAGTGTTTTTTTTCCCATCGATTTGGATGACATCGTCGCCTTTCTGTAGCCGTGAAGATATAAATTGTTTTTCATGAGTCATAAATTCAGTCTTTGAAACTAGACCACTGGCCTATTTCACTATACTATTTAATTACATTAACTTATCCCGGTATGAGATGACTCACATAGACTAAGTAATTAAAGATATTCGAACACCGTCATATTTGAGCCTAACATTCAAAGGTTATATAAAAGAAAATATGTAGGAATATTATGACACACCAGTTTCACGAACATGAGCTAAACGCAGTGTTACTGCTAGAAAACTATCTGAACGTTAATCAGTTGCAACTATTAATAGCAAAATGTATACTCTGTACTCACTAATAGTGAACGATTTCTAAAATGACTTGTATCCGTTTCTTACATTGAATATTTCCAATTCGATAACTTATGCAAGCTAATAAAGTTTAAATGATTGTGGAGGAAATATCATTATGCAGGTTTTTAATCATCATAAACTGTCGTTTGTACATGTATAAACTATAACAAATATTTATTTGTCGAAATTATGAGTGCTATTTATACTGTCCCGCATTGTGAAACTTAATCTTAGCTATAAACTACCCATTCCTGGCATATGTGTAAATAATAGTTTTTTGACGTAAAATACCTTCGACTTTTTTGTACACAAAAATGTATTTAAAATTGGTAATCCCTATGAATTACATGCGTTCTGAATGTCAACTATGATTTACAGTCATGAAACATATGACATGAAGACAACGAACAGTATTTGATATCAAAGTCCATAAACCACTTCAAAATAGGAGCAGAGCAAACACGGCAAACACGGACCTCCAAAACATCGAAGATGGGATCATATGCCATGGAGGAGTTAGCACCCACTGTTGACCGGTCACACCCGCCTTGTGATCCTTAACATGATCGGGAAATAACGAAAAAAAATACGTCGTAAATTCAGTGTATGAATAATCTAATAACAATTAGTATGAAAAACGTCAGTCAGCATTTGACTCAATGTTAAATTGTATTTGCAGACAAGGTCATTGTATCGACCAAAGAACTTACGAAATGATGACTTTAAGCGAAACTGCTGATATTCTTGTTTCATCAACTTGTTTGTCAATAATTTACCTCGTTTTAGAAATTGTTCTTTCGTAGAGCATGATCTTTCGTATCGAATCAACTGAGATATATAAACGCCATATGCAGTTGATGAAGGTATATTGCTGCATTAGTAAGGGAAGTTGACGATAAAAAATTAAAGCCATCACGTTTATCATAGAGCTTCGTTGTTAGATACCATAAACGTCTTTTTCAAGTAAAATATCCAAGTATGAAACAGATGTATCAGACTTTATGGTGTCTTTCATTTCAAGCTCACCAGGATATATCGTATCGAATTAGGAATGGAAATGACCATTGTTAATTGACAATACGTCGATCGTCGATACATCTATACATTGAAGGCCACAGCAATTATTTCTTCTTTTCACGCATAAGATTTTGCATAAACTCTGCTTCAAATGAATGCAAAAATAGGTCTCCTAAAACGAAGCGCAATTTGTAACCATGGGAATTCCAAGAGATTGTTGGAAGACCTCGTCTCCAAGAACCACATAGATATTGTCAATCAGAAACTCAAGCATCTTTTCTACTGTCAACTTCAGAGTACTTGTGTGTGCAATCAAAATGTCTTTAATCAAAATAATTTTGCAAATGAGAAATGACCAGGTAAGTAAATTTACGAGTTTATCAGAAATTAAGTTGTAAAATATGTTTCAAATGCAAAGATATATAAGTTTGTCTTAACTCATCGCTTTACTCAGTTATAAGTTGTTAACTTTTGTTAGCAACTGATAATCTAATTAGCATTAAAATTATGTTTATCTCCTTTTTGAGAAACTTCATATGTTTCAATCGTAGGGAGCAAACAGCTGGTGTAACCGGTCGACAAGGGAAGCTTACTCCTCCAATACACCTGATCCAACCTTTGATGTTTCAGAGGACCGTTTTTGCTTTCTTCCCGATTTGTATTGCTTCACTAGACTTCTGAGCTGTATTACTGTCCATTTTTTCTATACTTCTGAAATATCATTCTTTCATGATTTAGACGCATATTAAAAAGATGGTATATAGAGATTTAGATTATTTTGCAGTTAAAAAAGAATCAAACTGAGTGTTTAAAAATAATTTTGGTTTCTGTCAATTGCATATTAATGTTTTCTTTAACGTGTAATTATTATGATATTTTGTACTTAGTCATAAGCTACGGATTGCATTACTTAAGATTTGAGGGGATGGTTATAACTGAGATGTAGGAGTAAACAAGAGAATAGAATGCATCCCTGAGATACATCAAGGGAATTTTTACATAGAGGATATGAATTTCATGCAGAGACGAATCTGCAGAATTAACAGAGTTTTCTGAAGAGGTTTATCTGTTGACGGAACCAAAATTCTTGTCCACGAGATATACCGGTATATACACGTCAACATTTGACGTAATGACGGTTTGGATCTACATACAAGATATTAACTGTACGAGGGTTGTTCGAAAAGTTCGTGGACAACTGTCATATCTTTTTTATTTAACGTCATACATGTATGTCATCCAAATTTGGTAGAAACATTTTAACAATAAATCCAAATGATTTGTATTTATTTTTTTCAAAATATTGCGATTAATTCAATACTTATCCAGATTTTAAAAATGTAAAAATCGGATCGCGGAGCAGGTCAAAATTTAGTACGTTACAGACAATGCTCTAAAAATGTCTGTACTCACATTCTCTGAAAAATGGAGCAGAAACGAAAAAAACCCTAGAAATTCAAATTAATACATGTAATGGTATATGTTACATCGATTCGTGTATCAAATTATGGTTTTATATTTTGCTTTGTTAAAAAGAAATCAATTTGAGAAGACAGATAGTTCTTATTGAAAACGACAAAAACGATGACGTTTCAGAACGTCACGGAGCAGCAGATAACGATGCAATTTTGTGTTTTACTCTGGAAAAATCCTTAATAAACTCAAAAAATGTTGGAGGACTCAAGAAAATATGTCACAAGCAAGTTGTGCATGTGTGTACAAATAGTACAGGCAGTATTTGAGTGACATAGATTCTGTATCGGATGAGGATGGTCTGTATGTTAAGTATCTTCCGTAATTTTTGTAAAAGGAATATTGCTACTCATGATCAACTCATTCTTAGAAGGCTTGCTCTTATTTAAAAAATGTTTCTATTAATAAGTAGCAGACGCTCTTTCATAGTAATTTAAACGTGTTTTTGAGGGATATTGCTGCCATGCACTTATAAAAATATATAAAATCTGGTTTTACAAAAGGTAAAGACATAACGTTATTTTTAATTGAAAGACAATATATATCTTTAAGTTTGTCTTTAATTTGTTGAAATTAAACAGGATGAATAATTGTGGATCTGTGGTCGATTTTAGTTAGAAAAAAACAAATAAAAATGAACATAATTATACATGAAAAAAAAAACTCCATCATCTTCTGAAAATGGTAAGTAACATTGGAATTCCAACAGCAAGCTTGTCTTTTATTTATAAAGAGATAGAACTCAAGCATGATTTTAAATTTCAGCTTCTACTGTAAGTACCAGTGTGCAGATTAAGCAATTTTTGAGAAAGTTATTTTGTAATTTAAATATTAATCAATTGTCTATGTTTTGAATTGAGAATGATGATGCAGTTTGAGGGATTGAATTATCAAGTATAAAACTTACCTGGCCTAGATATAAACATAAAATTATTAAGGTCTTCCGTTTCCAACGGAAGACCTTCTACTGATTCTGATGGTAAAGATTATTATTCTTTTTTTTTCTTCTACTTCCTAGACCGCAACTTTGAGGCTTCATATCTCACTCATTTCTCTACAGATTTCGCTCAAATTTTCAGAGGTTATAGACGTTTATAAACTCTACCAGAATGCTGACTAAAATTTCAAAAAGTCACTTCCGGTTTTGAGTTATTTCCCTTTAAACGAAAATTTATAGGCTTTCGTTTCCGGATAAAGGCTCAGAGACCACAAAAGCTGAAGCAGAATTTTTAATGATTTTAGGTAACAGAAGGATTGAAGTTGTGCACATCGGTTTTTGTTTTTCGATTTCTGTATTAACAATGGCGCTATATAGGGGTCAAAAATTAGAACGCCTAAAAGAACGAAAATTTACACATATTTTCCTTTTTATCTTGAAAACTAAAAATATTTTGTTAAGACATAATGAACAAAAGTTGTGCATAATTGCAAGGGCTTTCATATAATAATATTCAAAAGGGGCTGACCCCTATAATTAGGGCTCTATGGAACTTGAAAGTTTTTGCTTTATAACTCAAAAACGGTAAATATTTCGATCTAGATCTTACGAACAAAATTGTTCTTTTACACCTTTTTGATCTGATGAAAATGCTGTTTTGTTCGATTATGCCGGGAATATTGCGTAAGCAGGCAAGGTAAACAGGTAGCGTTTTTCCGATTACATTCACCTTGTTTGTTTACAATTATATAACACGCCTCCCTCGATAGCGCGGGGCAAAGTCGGTCACCGGGAATCAATCGGCGGGTAATCCAGCGACCCACAGTTATACACAAATAAAAACACAGAATGGTTAAATTCATTTTTTAATATATAAAATTGTATCTTAATACTATCTCTGTCCTCTGAAAATATTATTTTGTTTGAGTCTTACGTATTATAGGAAAGAAAACTAGACAGTTCTCATCTTGCTATTGAAGGAAAACTCTGTAGTCTTTATGCGCAGAATTGAAGTAAACTTGCCGTAAGTAATAAATATTTTACAATGCTGTATCATATCTCTTTTATTTAATTAGGTTCTAAACGTGTTCTTTGGTTCCCGTTCAGAGTATTCAATGGCATCATTTTCCTTTTATTAATCAAGATCTTTCCAAGAGAAAGAGTTTTAGAAAAAAGCACGAGTATCTTTTCTTCGTTAAAATATGAACACAAACAATATGAACGAAAACCATACACGCCCGGATCTCTTAAAAAGAACTTTCAAAGAGTCTAATAATACAAAAATTATTGACTGCGCAATTCTCACATTCACCTGGAACTCAGATTTTAAGTGTGTTGACCATTGCGTAATCTTGCGATTACACACGTCCAAGAAAATCTAAAGCGACACGCCGCGGCGAACCTTTGACCCCGCAGTCATAGGCAAAATAATTGTGTATTAAAACCATTTCACAATTAATGGAAAATTATTATTGTCGGATATTTGAGATTAATATGTTCATATAATGTTGGCTTATCTTCGTTTTAAATTTGATCGTGATACATGTTTATCTGAAACAGCTATCTTGGTTTTGTGTTTGTTTACAATTACGCGACCAACCATTCTTTCCATCGCTTGTTGACATTAATTTAAACAGCGTGGTCGAATGTTAAATCTTATTTTACAAACTTACGGAAAACATTATTTTCTGTAAGTAAATCGAATCTTTCAAAAATATTTTAAAATATCTTAGGTTTGACTTTAGAACAAAACGCTGGGGTATTTATTTTACATGTACATTAATCAGTCTTCAATTTTTATAGTTCGTTAGCTAAATGTGTAATTTTACTTTCGTTTTGACGATTCATAGCGTAAGGACTGGCGATCTGCGGTTACTTTACTTGAACCAATATTGATTTAAATGCACAAGCTTAATTTGCACTTTTAACACACAAATAAATCCGTTTTCAACACAAATTTTCCCAAACACATTTTTGTTCATCACAGATTTTTACCATGGCTATTTCAGTTTTAAATTTTAAAGAAAATCTTCCGAATCATAAGGATCTATTCAGAATTTTACTCAATGAAATGGACTAAACATCGATAAGTATCTCCAGCACGTTTAAACTTCATAAGTGACTTCTGTGCTGCACAATGCCTATTTATATTACACGTTGAATAGTCAAGTTGAAAAAAAAATTCAAGATTTTAAAGCAATGAATTTTATTTGTTTTATCATTTATTCAAAACCTTTAAATGATTAGTATAGTGTGCTAACATTTTAATTTTGTTCCGTGATTTTAAAAATATCAGTAGCAGGTTATACAATATACATGTAAGTAGTATTAAACCCGCATCGTATGTACGGAATCGAAAATTTAAGAACTTGTATAGAATATAACAATCTGCAGCTACTGAATATCACAAACTTATCATGTAATTACACACTTTTATGACCTAATTTAAACTGTTAAAATCATAACCGGCACCATAGTTAAACATTAATTGTCTCATAATCGGCACTTAGGGCCTTTGAGCAGGGAGGGATCTTTTTTGTGCCAGCACCTAAAGCGACACAGGACCTTGTTTTATACGGTCTCATCGGAAGGACAGGTCCCCACGTCCCACAGTCGGATTCGAACCACGACGTAAGGATCAACTCCTTACTTCGCTACCATAGAACAGACGCTCTAATCACTGCGCTATGCGGGCGACCTTGGGAGATAAAAAATGAAAACAATGAAGAAAACGGTTAGTAAAAAATAAGAAGGGGTCGTTTTATTAAGTATTATTCTTACGAACTTCAGGGCAAGAATGAGAAACCATATTTATGAAAGCTTCCTGATATAAAAAAGATTACTCTTTTTTCAAATCATGTCTAGAGTTTTCCCTTGCAAAGTTTTTGTGTATTTTTTTATGGGGGGGGGGAGGGGGTGTAGTGTGGATGGAATTGGAATTAAACGGTCTGTTTAACTGTCCATATGTCTGACTGGCGTTTCAAGTCTTTCCCAGAAGGTCAGGCTATAACATAATGAAACCAGAAGCTTGTACTCGACAAAAAGATTTCAAGTGTTCCTAGGATGTGTCATTGTATTTATTCAAGGCAATAGTACGGCAAATTCAAGGTCACTGGAGAAAGAATTAATGTTTTGTTGCATTCATTTATATGTAATCGAGAATATCTGTAAGCTCATACTTGATACAGAGATTGCTTGTGACAAAAAGTTTTTTTTTACGATTTTGACTCAGAAAACAGTTTTTTTTTCATTCTGACTATATTTGTTTAAGTCCATACTTGATACAAGTTGCTTATAGTCCGCTGGTTTTCAGATGACTTAAAATATGGTCATTTTAACAAATTTAGGGCCAATGACAGAAAAGTTGTAAAACTCCTGTCAGGGTTATGAATTTATAAAAGTTGTTTCAGATTGAGGGTTTGTCTTGACAAAGAGCCAAGGTTATTCTGTTAGAATCAAGGTCACTGACAGAAGAAATCTTTTCTTTTTCACGCTATGAACTAGTAAGTGAAAATCATTGGAGGCTTTTGAAACATAGATTACTTATGATTGGAGGTTGTGTCATGACCCTGATCAAAGGACTTTCTGGCAAATCAAGGTCACTGACAGAGAAAAAAATGTTTAAGCATAACTTTGTAATTAAGATTCACTGGAGGCTCATACTGAGAAGAAAGGTTGTTCACATTAGAAAGTGCAGTAACCTTGACCCAAGGTCTGTACTTCCTGTCCACAGCTCCAACGGAAGACCTACTCGTTGCTTTGCAACGAGCTCGGCTCTAGTTACATATATATAGTTACGTTGTTTTCAATTAATTTTTGATTTTTTGATATATTAGAATAGACATTAATATTTCAAGTGTTAATAAATATAATTAGATGGAATGAATTGATCGAAGTGTTCTACGGTACTAGTTAACATGAAAAAAATAAAAAAGAAATAAATATGTCTCCCACAAAATCCTTATTGGATAATTTTTCAAGGAATAGAAAGTTCTGTTTCCTCCTAAGAATCATGAGCAAGGTAACAAGCATCGCCTTGTGACAGAACAGCGTGCTCTTTCTTTGATCTGACTTGACTTGGTGTAACAACTTACGGGAATACACTGCCCACCCGTCTTTATCTGTTCTTTATCGGGGACCATCTGCATAAACATGGGTGGCATATGACTTCCGGTAAAGATGGGGGTTGATCTCTCTTTTGTAGTACCATTGTCTACAGGCAGTGAAGTCATTGCGTATTATCTGTGTTTAGTTTAATGAGGATTACAAAATACAAGTAAACCTGAATAGAAGAATCAAGAAAGAATATAACATATTAATAAGAAAAAAATCGAAATTGTACACGTATTTGAAAAAAAAATTATAACAACATAGTTATTTTCGAATTCACCAGTCCCAGATTAATTTTTACTTATTTTTTTAAGTTTAAACAAAAAGGCGCACTTCATTCCATCATCATTTTTTTTCTGGGGTGGGGCATATTTAGGAAAAATAATAACTATGTATTTACATATTAAATAAAATAGATAACGTATAAGACTGTTTCGTGGGTCTGGCAATGAGTTAAATAATTGTCTCATGAAAGTTTGAGAGAATCGCATAAGCTGATTATCTGTTCCCTCACGATAAATTTCAATTATTGAGATGATGTACATTTGCCATTGTTTCATGATAATTAAAGTTTTAAAAAGATAGACATATATGGCAGATTATATAGAAGCTTGATAAAAAACAACTTATCTATCCTTATGAGATACATTTTACAAATTATGGTTTCTGACTGATATATCTTACTGTCTTAATGGCAATATTGTATGATTTCATTCGTTATTTGTGCAATAACTAGCATTAATATACTGCCTACCTGTTTATATCTGTTGTTTACTTGGGAAAAATATTTCCATAATTTTCAAAAGAATTCAATAGAAAATGTAATAGTTAAAAAATCTTAACTTCACAATTCATAAAATATGAAATGTATGAAGATAACGAATAGCCTTCAAACTTAAAAGTCCATCAAAAAAGACAAATTTTGAAACAGATCAAATACAGACCTCCAAAACATTAAAGGTGGTATCAGGTGTCACGGAGGAGTAAGCTTCCAAAGTGGACCGGTTACACCCGCCGTGTACTCCTTGTTATGATCGAAAAAAAACTGTATACAGGGATATATTTGCCCCTCACATTTGGAAACCAGTTTGTCCTGTTTTAAAATCTCCCTTAGACTTTTCTATTTAAGGTATAGTCCGTTTACTTTGAATTCGCCCGTTTTAAATTCGCTCAGTTCCTACGAGGGCGACAGGGGCAAAAATAAAACGAGGGCGAAATTTTTTACTGTACAAGGGAACTAGATAATTGCGTCGAAAATTCAGTGTGTAAATAATTAGTATGAAATGCAACAATTATCGCTTGTTTTATTGATAATCGTATTTACCGAGGTCATTGTATTGATCATAGAAATTACAAATTGATGGCTTTGAACGAGGATGCTGATATTCTTGTTTTATCAACTTGCTTGTCAATATCCTACCTCATTTTAGAAGTTGTTTTTTTTGCTTATCAAATATAATGATAGATATAAACCCCGTATGCAGGCGCTGAAGGAGCATGAACATGTATACAGCTGTACTGCTGCTCAAGTAAGCGATGTTGACAACTGAAACTTCAAAGTCAACGTCATCATGTTTTTCATAAAGCTTGGTTGTAAAATTACCCTTGACGTCTTTTTCAAGTAAATTACCCTTTTTCCCATTATTTGTATGTAAATATAAAAACATATGTATATAATCCTCTGTAAATATTTTTATTTCAAGTTCACCGGGATATATTGTATCAACATAAATGCAGTTTTTTCTTTCGTAGTTGAGATAGAGAGTGATTGTTAACTTCAAAACTATCAAACTGTCTATATACGAAGCCTAGTTAGCTCTCAGGGGTAGTGAAGTCAGAGAGGGTAGTCAAAAATAAGGACAGATTATATAAGTGATAAAATATTTCTACACCAGAAACCTATTTTTAGCCATTATTTATTATTAAAAAAAATTAGGATAATATATAAGTGCACGAAACATATTATTTAGTTTTACCTAGATTCTAATTGTTATTGCAATGTAAAGCTGTAGATTCAGAAAAAAAATTATAGATATAAAAGACAAAATTATGATTTACTGACATAGAACCTAGGGAACCATTTCAATTTCATTGTGTTTATTTGTCTACGGGCAATAAAGTCTAAATCAGGTCCCCTTAATTTACGGGTACCGTATGACGCGGAGTTATTAATTCAGGTTAATATATGTATATAGAGTTATGGACTATCATAGCTTCATAAAGTGTTCATTGTGTGTAAGGTTGTTTAAAATGGATAATTGATCATGTAAGCTTTCATAGTACTGAGTTCATAAATCGTCTGCACAACTGAAGATAGACAGAGCAGAAATGTTCACAATTGAAGTTAAATTCTGCACTGTTAGAGAAGAACCATGCCGGATTAAACAGGTGTCAGGATTTAATTAAATATCATAAATTTTGAATGAAACATTATACATTTCTTCTGACAATCACTCCGATTTTGGACAAAATGTTTATTTTACAATTAGGTATTGCTAAGAATGTAGCTTGTCAAAGGTTGATGCAATCTCATTTTTTGTACAATTCTGTCCTAATAGACTAGATTTCAAGACATTAATAAAATGTTGTAATTTTTTATTAGATTTGTTTAATTTCCTTCAGTTCCCAAAGTTTTTCATAAATATATGAATAAGGAAAATTTTCCATCACACAAAAACACAGCGGTATTTCGTGAGGGTGAGAGGGGGGGGGGGTCG
>PRKT01000362.1:391036-402353 GCA_003671525.1 Saccostrea glomerata | reverse complement strand
ATACAAAATCAAGGACTTTGTCTCTGGAAAGTTCCTTAAATTCCGTCTTTGTGACACTAGAGGTCTAGAGGAAGAATTTGCGATGGATACACAGGAAATCTCCTTCCTTTTGGATGGTAATATACCGGACCGATACCAGGTTTGTACTTAGATCTACTGATCAGAGAGGTGAAGAGATGGTTAATAAGTCGTCTATCCGTTTGTTAGTAAAACTTTCAGCTGTCTGACCATAAAGCTATACGGTCCTTTATACAAATGTATTTTTAGGTTCAACACGTACGTTTGTTTAAGTACTGACCAGTACATGTACAAGTAGGACCCCATTGGAAATAAGCTCTCGAGCTTTAATGGGTTATCCTGGTATCTATCTAGTCATTTAAATTATTTATTTATAAAATCTTGATTACCAACTTTCATCTTTCATAAGATCATGTATAATTATTTGTATTTGTTTTATGTATGATGACATTATACCAAATAAATACTAAATACTACTACTAAGTTCATAATTTCCTAGTCACTTTCTAACATGTGATATCGTCAAGCATGTGTATAGCAACAGATATATGAAATAAATGGCTGATTGACTCTTTTGTAGTTCAATCCCATGGTGCCTTTCACATCGGACACCCCTGGCTACATAAAAGAGCCGGATTTACAGGATAAAATTCACTGCGTGGCCTTTGTGGTAGATGGTAGTACTGTAGATGTTATGCCCGACAAAGTTCGTAAGCAGATGAAAGATCTGCAAATCAAGTTGAACCAAAGAAGTAAGAATTATTATACTAGTAGCATAACATACTAAATTTAAAAAATCTAACACGGAATACAAATATGTCAACATTCAAGATAAATATGTCTACATATACGACAACTATCAAATCATGAAAGTTGAAAATTTTTCTAAAATTTAAGAATCTTGTGTTTTATTATTTTTTTTATTAACACAATCGCCCATATCTTTAGTCACCTAGTTATTTGAAAATAAAGATAAGGTCTACATGTTTTGTACATGTAATATGTTTGTAAACCCTAAACAAAATATTACTATTCTTTGGTATAAATGAATAAAAAAATAAATAAAAAATTAATGATTTTGTTACATCATGATATTATTTCATTCAATGTATTGTTAAAATGTAGATTTGCCACAAGTTGTTCTCCTGACTAAATTAGACAAAATTTGCCCGGATGTAGAGGAGGACATTAAGAACGCATTCACGAGTTCCACCATTTCTGATGCTGTAGAGAGAGTTGCAGAAATCACGGGTCTTCCTCGCGGTCACGTGCTTCCGGTGAAAAACTACGAAAGTGAGACCAAGCTAAAAACAGGATTAGATATTCTTGTGATGGAGGCGCTACAACAGTGTCTTGATTTTGCCGACGATTTCATGGATGAACAACTGGACAAAATGACTTCAGAAGGAAAGTTGAAAAAAGAAAAAGACTGAGTCTGCTATAATTGTATTTACTGCAAGGTGTAATAAATACAGCAAATCAAGTTCGGCGCAAGGGCTTTCCAATTTAATTTTGCTTAAACGATGTATAGTACTAAGAAGGAAATTTTAAAATAAATGTACAAATCTTATTGTTTTTTCATTTGATCAGAATTTTAAGGACTGTTGATACATACAAGTTTTCTTTGGAGGAGACTTAATATCAGGCTTAGAAATACATGTATAGACAATTCTTTGATTTTTGTTTCTCCTTAGTCTTGAAAAATGAAATGAATTTTTATGAGGAAAAGCAAAATGGTAAAAATTAGCCTTAGTATGTGCTTTTTCTTATTTTTTCACCATTTTGTGTTTTCTCATAAAATTTACCTAGGTAGGTAATTCTTTTAAAGTTTATATTACACTTTTAGCACTAAGCTAACATATTCTGAAATTTGTTTTCATCTGTAAACCTTTACTAAGTGTGTTTTTTCTATATTTGTAACTTTATTGAAGTATTAGCTAATATTTGGCAAGTCTATACCACTTTCAAAGACTAATGTGAAAAAAAAATCAAAAAATTATCCACTTTTCTGAGCCTATGCGATGATATAAGTCTTCTCCAAAGAAAAAAAATGTTTGCGTCATCTTCCTTCAATCAGTTACACTGGGCTGTGTTTCTTTTACATTATTATATAGATTTATGATGCTCATGTTACGCTCTACACCAAATGAAAGTTCATTTGCGTTTTTTTTAAACCAAAAATACCTAGTTTTAATCAATTTTATAAGGAATACAAATCCTTTTGTGTGGAAAAAAATCTACTTATTATGCAAAGAGCTCGAGATTACAAACAGATGTTAAACGAGTTCTGATGAATGTACTTAAATAGTATATCATCTGATGAATCTTAAAAAAAATGTTAAAATTTAAAATACAAAAAGATTATGATGAAAATGGCGGGCCATACAACTGAAGACAAAATCGAAAGAAGACTTTTTTTGGGGAAAAAGGCATTTTCCGGAAAGAAGAAGAAGAAATGAAACCATGTCGGGTAAGCTTATCATGTTAAAGAAATTTTATAAAATATCTTGCTTTTATGAGAAGGTTATAAAGTTTTTGATATAATGGAGATGGGATATTGATTAAAAAAGAAAATTTTGATTAAAAGGATGGGTATTTTTTCTTCCACTGCATAATTTTAACATGTCATGTGAAATTTTGTCAATGATACTGATAATATGGAGAAGTTCTAACTACTACATATAGTATTTACATTTAAACTACTAGATATAGTATATAATTTACAATAATATGAGATAAAGAGACCTCCATTTCATATTGAATTGGTAGTAAATACTTCCAAGATTAATTTTTTGATGGTTTAGAAATCTAAAAAGCACCAATCAAAATATCCAAAAAAAATATTCATGAAATAAACATGTACGAGTATAACTATATAGATTTGAAGTGATACATGTATAGGACATGTAATATATATATTAACCATTTGTTGTAGAGAAACGGAGAGATAAAAATTGTATGGAACTTTGGAGAGAACCACCAGATTGGAGCGATGAAGTAACTTCTTTTTGTTTTGACATTTACGTTAAACAGATACAATGTTTGCACAAATGAACACCACTCCCTACTGTGTTTAGATTTCATGTTAATGTTAAGGGGTCCCGACCCTGTGCTATAAATTTCACTTTAGAAAATTTGAAATTTGTAATATTGATTTTCATAAACAACAATAACATTAGAGCCACGTGGAAAATAGTTTGAAGTATGAAGCGCTGCTAATTTTTTCAGAAATGATTTTTATGTCAGATCATGATATGAAGAAATTGAACACAGAGAACAGAAAGATGAACGATTTATTATCACAACATTTACTTAAATTTAATATATGAGATGCATATGAAAAAAATACTCACATGTAGTACCACACCTATTAAAATCATGTTAGAAAACATCATGAAGCGATGCTTCCTATAAGTCAGAAAATCACAATGTTGTATGTGGTTGTAAGAAAAAAATACATCTGTGAGGAGTTATTTTTCTTCTAAATATTTCTTCATGTGAAAAAAAAAATCATACATAAAGATGCTGTGTTTAGTACTTATAACAATAAACCATTTTTAAAATGGTCCTGAAAAAGATACAACTTATTCAATTTAAAAGGTTTTTGTTATCGGATTTAAATGTTTTATTAAAACAATTACGAAGAATTGAACAAAGGGAACTTGAAAGTATTGTTTCCATCACATGTTAGTTTTCATCGAATTGACTACTCAGAGGTCTGAATTAGGAAACTCTGATCAAGAAAACTGTGAGTAGTATTCATAATTTGTACTTTGAAAGTTATCTCTCTTATAAGAGGGTCGGTACCCCTTAAGGCTTAATATAAGGGCTAAGTTTGTGAATACACTTGTGAATACATATTGAAATTACAGGAACTTAATTAATCAATTTAAATAAATATTCTTTCTGTAGTTTATCTGTCTCGCAAATGTTTCGATGATTATTTTGAGCACATACATGTATGTATAGTTCTTAATAAACTTAATATAAACTACTCAATTGACAATTATAATGTCCTTTCTGCTCAGGATCGAGTCCTATAAAAAGGGGGTGGGTTTATTTATATTTGAAAATAATAATAGAAAGCATTAAAATTTACCTCCTTGGCATTAAGTAAGCAAAGAATGTGATTCCCGATAGTTGATTAATTGCTTTTACGTTTATATATACATTTTTTCTTTGATTTATTCATTGATAGTGAATGTGATTGTGCTAAGAATCATTCAAATTGACAGTTTGGTAAACTTCACCAAGAAAATATAATTCATCTATCGAATCAAAAGTGAAATTTGGTAACTTGACAAAATTTTCAAATAAAAAATTTTGAACAGTTTTTTTTTTGGCTATGATTTTTTTCCCAGAAAATATTGCTTAAAATTTTATATAAAAAAATTAATACACGTTAGTTTTACATTAAAGATTAAAGTCTCTTCAAAAATAGAATTGCATTACAATGATAAATAATTTATCTTTGATACTACGATACATATACATGTAACTCTATGAAAACAATTCAATTCAAATGTTGGTTGCTTGATGAATCTGCTAATTATTTTGCAGTAGCAACCAACTTTAATCCAAGTGTGGTTTTAGCAAAAACGCTTTAAAAAAGATAAATCGCACTAAAATGATGCATGTTGGAGGTTCCGATGTGCTATTTTCTGTATAACTCAATGCCAGTATGTGCACACATTTTGTGACATTTCTGAAAGATTTTGCAAATAATCTACATCTAATCTAATTAACAAGTTTTCAGTATGAAAAAAATGTTAGACTTGATGATTTCTGAAACAAGTTTGTTTATATTTTTAATTAAGTCTTATTGCAACCTGAAGAAATCGCTCGTGGACTATAAACCACTGCCAGAGACAAATGTGTCCGCAGCGAACATTCTTCTGATTGGTCAGATCGGCGCGGGAAAGTCAAGCTTTTTCAACTCCGTAAACTCCATTTTCCGCGGGAAAATCACCAGTAAAGCTTCCAGTGGGAGTTTTGAGCACAGTGTAACGACGGCTGTATGTTTACTATATACATTTTTTATTTTGCATTAAATCAGAATAGTATTTACCGGTAATGACAAGAAGGGATAGATACCACCTATTTCAAAACAATTTTTTTGATATATTAATTTATTTAATGGCCTCTCGATATAAATAATATTGTGCACTGAGTGTCAATGATGGTAATGTAATGTATACGAACGATTTCCTAATTTTATGTAAGCAAAATATATAAAGATCAACATTTTTTTTTCAGTTCAGAAAATACAAAATCAAGGATTTCACCTCAGGAAAATTTCTAAACTTTCGCCTTTGTGACACGAGAGGATTTGAGGACGAATTTGAGATTGATGTACAAGAAATTGCTTTTATCCTGGACGGTAACATCCCGGATCACTACCAGGTTTACTTTCTCTTTCTTCTATATCGAAGCCATACATTTTAATTTCAATCCGTAAATGTGAATTTTGATAACATAGTTTATTTTCATGATCGGGTACCGGTATTTCAAAGATAGATAAGATATATTGGTATAACGAATTGTTTCAAAGTTAGATTTTAGATATTTGTCTAATTACCGGGATTTGATTCAAACTTGAAACCATTTGATTAATTTTAATTAAATTTAGAAATGCAGAATTTTTCCGCATTCATTCATTTTATTTTCAATCAACACAGTTACTTTTGTTCTTATATCTAAGGAAAAAAACTCGCATTTGCCAAAAAATAATTTTTACAATAGTAAATGTACTCATTTTGTGAAAAAAATGACATGATACACATGTAATTGTTTGCAACACAACATGAAATGACAAATTTATTGGAAGAAGTTCAAATTTACTGCTGCAAGAATTATTACAAGAATGAGAGTGTACTCATCAAAAACACTTTTATATGATGAACTGAGGTTGAATACATTATCTGAAATAAGGAAAGTATACATAAATTAATATTATTTTACAAAATAGTGTATGGAATAGGGCCACAATACCTTCAAGATCTATTTAGACCTTGTATTCAACCCCAAACCCCATATTCATTAAATAAATGCCGATCTAACTTTTCTTATTCCTCAAACGAGGAACACGTCATATATGAATAGTTGTTTTACCATCTACAATTAAACTATAGAATAATTTACCACACCATATTAGAAATTTAACAAAACCATCTCTTTCCACTAATGCCATTAAAAAGACTCATTATAGAACACCCAATAAGCTTTTTAATCATGGAAATCGTAGTCAAAATATTATTCATTGTCAGACAAGAATTAATGCTTGTAGTTTAAATGATGATTTACAGAAAGATTATATAAGTGATATTTCAAAAGTGAAAACTGGTTATCATTCAGAAAATGCATATCATTTTTTTCTTTGAATGCCAATGTTATGTGGAGCAAAGAAATACTCTTTCACCTTATATACTAGTATCTACTATAGACCTTCAACATCCTGAATCCTTTTATTAATTGGTGATAGTAATAATTCTTATACAAAAAATATGAAATTGTTTGATTGTATTCATAAGTATATATCACAAACCAAGAGGTTTCAAAAATGAAGTGAAACTATGAAGTGGCTAAATCAAATACACATTTATTGTACACTGTACATTTATAAATTGCTGTAATTCTCATTTTCGATTTTTTCCCTCTCATTTCCACATAAACCGGTATTCATTTGTTTTTTTTTTCTTTTTTTCTCCTCCTTCTTACGTATTTTTTTCTCCTAAATTCATTCAATTTTGTGTTAGTTATATATTTATTACTTATTGGTGATATATGAACCTGTAACTATATGTGGGATAATGTGTATTAATTAACCTTGTACCTGTGGTTAGGGCTTATATAGGCCATGCCTTCTGCCCAATCAGGGGTAGACATTAACTTTTTTTCCACTTGTCCTTCGGGCAAGTGAACTACAATTTTGATTTGCCCGAATGCAAAATTTGGTTGCCCAAAAATTTTGAAGAAAAAAACCAGCTATAAATTGTACCTTAATTTGTTGTAAATATAAAACTTGACAAATTAATCTCTATTTTGAAGTTAACTGTCGGAAAAAAATGTTGATATGATGGTGATGCTACATTTGTAAATGTACATGTATGTAAAACACTTTCCTGTCATTTAACTATCCTGAAAACACACAGAGTACTGCAGGAATATTATTTTCTTACGATTTTTGTTTGAAATTGTAAGTTTTCCTCGGCCAGAAGGAAGAGAGTTGTTATGTTTTGAATCAAGATACATCGTGCACCCGTGAATAATTGGCGTTCTTCATATAAGTGCACCCGTGAATAATTGGCGTTCTTCATATAATTCCTTAATTGGGTAGAGAAAGTATTCTGTAATCTCTCTTTCATAATAAGACTGTAACGTAA
Source organism: Saccostrea glomerata (assembly GCA_003671525.1). Lineage (NCBI taxonomy): Eukaryota > Metazoa > Mollusca > Bivalvia > Ostreida > Ostreidae > Saccostrea > Saccostrea glomerata. The sequence goes on along the minus strand of PRKT01000362.1, from coordinate 394,953 downwards.
GTTGTCAGACAGATATTCATATTTTTTAAACTACGAAAGAAAACAGAATAACGAACCCGATTTCTGAATAAAGGTAAGATCCAGAAACGCTACCGAGAGATTCCGAATGCAATAACAATGTCCCGTTTTTGGCGGAAATCAAGTGTTTAATTTATTGTGTTGTTTAGAAACTTATGTGAGATTAAAAAAAATGTTTCTATCAGAAATTCCCACTTGCCCGATCGGACAAGTACATTGATAGTTTTACTTGCCCGAACTGAGAATTTTCTTGTCCCGGGCAATCGGACAACCGTTAATGTCAATCCCTGCCCAATCCGTTTATGTATTTCTTACATAGAAATTATGTTCAAATCAAATCAAAATTAAATAACAACTGCCAGATTTCTTTGGTTTAACAGCTGACCATGAATAGGGATGATCCTGCACCACACCCGTATGAGGATTCTTTACGTTGGATCGCATTTTTACGAAAATATTTTAATCCCCTTATTCTTAGTTCTGATGATGACTAACATAAAGCCTTCGTGAAAATTTTAAATTATAAGGAAAATTTGAGTCTAAAATATAGATGTAATTATTTTGATATAAAAACTAAAACTCCTTTTTTGAAATTATGCGTACGCCATTTTAGAATTTTTAGACTTTGAAGAATGACAACGAAACGTCAATTACAGTAATACTAGATATCGATTCTGTAAAACCAGATTTAGAAAATTTAAAATCTTATTATCAAGTTACAAAGTTTTACAAGTATGTAATATTCAAAATATGATATTTAAATTACTTCAAAAGAATTTCGAGTGGATTATAGATCACTGCTGTTGTTTTAAAAAAGCTCACTTTTGTAGTTTAATCCCATGGTTCCAATGTCATCAGATAGTCCAAAATTTATAAATGATCCGGATCTTCAGGATAAAATTCACTGTGTAGCCATTGTGGTGGATGGAAGCACCGTCGACGTTATGCCGGAAAAAGTCAAGAAACAGATAAAAGATCTACAGATCATTCTAAATCAGAGAAGTAAGAATTAAACAGATTAAGATTAATGTCATCGAATAATCTTAGGAATAAGATAAGTCTAAGATTTCATATAAAACTGCCATTTTTATTTATTTTTATTAATTAAATTTCAAAGAAAAGAAAACATATTTCTAAAAATATCATCTGATATCGAATGTCATAGATGTAATTAACACTTAAAAAAATTTATTTCTAAACACCAAAACTAAAAACATATATGAAGTGAATGTTTTAAATGACACTTTGATGGCTTATTACAATAGACATGCCACAAGTCGTCCTGCTGACCAAACTCGACAATATATGCCCAGATGTAGAGGAGGACATCTCAAACACGTTTAGAAGTACAACTATTGCTAAAGCTGTGAAGAAAGTCGGGGAAATTATGGGACTTCCACGTGGTCACATTTTCCCAGTAAAAAACTTCGAAAAGGAGATCAAACTAAATATTGGTGCCGGTATTCTTTTAATGAACGCTCTACAACAGTGTCTTGACTTTGCGGATGATTTCATGGATGGGCAGCTTGATAAAATGGATGCAGAGGGCAAAAAGACAAGAGAAAAGACTAGATATATGTGTAATTTGTCTTAGGGGCCATGTTTTTTATGACTATAGTTACAGATAGATAACAAAGGTTGTGGCTGTAAATAATCAGTTTATAAATATTCTTGTTAAGAAACTTTCTTGTAAATCAGAGTAATACATTTCTGAACTACTGCCAACTTAAGCTGCCCATAGTCATCAAGTTAGATGGTTTCTAGGAAAAGTTTTTTAATTATTCTTCTGGGTTTTTTTTGAGAAACTATTGTGCAACAGAAAAATATTGATGCCAAAATAATTGGTGTAACACGAACGCATTTTATTGTTCATAAACATATATACTTAGTCTGGTTTAAGATCCATCATTTTCAGTTATTAGCTCACCTGAGCCGAAGACTCAAGTGAGCTTTTCTGATCAAACTTTGTCTGTTTTCTGTCGTTGTTGTGCCAGAAAAGCTGAAACTTATGTGGAAGCATCCTGGGGTAGTGTAGATTCAAAATTGTTCAAATCATGACCCGGGGGTAGGATAGGGCCAGAATAGGTATTACAAAGAAGAAGGAAGTCTGGTAAAGAACGATATCACCAAAGTCACTCAGGTGAGCGAGATGGACCATGGGCCTCTTGTTCTTGATTTATTCATTTAAAGTTAATATGATAGTTTTTAGAAACAAGAAGATTGACAGGTTGGTAAATTATAATACAGTGGACCTTCAGATATCCGGACGCCAGATATCTGAATGCTTCAGTATCCGGACACTTTTCATCGGAACGAAATATTGTAACGTTATTTGTCTTCTTTTACTGGTGATTCAAGTATCTGGACGCTTCACATATCGGAAAAAATTGACTAGGAACCAAAGTGTCAGGAAAAATGAGGCTTCACTGTACTAGTATAACTCTTTATCTAATCAAAAGCAAAATTTGGTTAACTGACAAAAAATTAAAAATGTGTTTGTTTTCCTTGACAATATTTTTTTTCTCCAAAATATATATTAATAAACTTTCAGAAAAAAATAATGTGCGTTGGTTTTAGATTTAAGGATTAAAGTCTCTTCAAGAATAAATTATACATATATACACTGTATATCTTTGATTCTAAGATACATACAAATGTAACTCTATGAAAAAAAATCCAAATCAAATGTTGGTTACTTGATGAATCTGCTAAATATTGTAGTATAAAAATATGAATAAAATTCATTTTGCATTAGCAAAAAACTTTATCTCAAGTGTGGCTCGAGTGTATAAAATATTGATTATTTCTGAAATGAAGATTTTGTTTATCTTTCTTAAGTCTTATTGCATCCTGACATAATCGCTCGCGGTCTATAAACCACGCAAGGGACAAATGATTCGGCAGCGAACATTCTTCTGATTGGTCAAATTAGCGCGGGAAAATCCAGCTTTTTCTATTCCGTCAACTCTATTTTCCGCGGGAAAATCACCAGTAAAGCTTCAGGTGGAAGATTTGAGCACAGCGTGATAACAGCCGTATGTTGACAATATAGGGTTTTTATTTTACTTTAAATCAGAATTGTTTCTCACTAGCTACATGTATATAGTAAGGGCAAAAGGGATATGTATTCTACCTCTTTCTAAACAACACTTTCATGTTAATTTATTTAAACGTCATTCGGTATGGCGATTACTGTGCATTGAATGTCAATGGTGGTATAAAATGAATATCAACGATTCCTTCATATATATATACACTCTAACCAAAATAATATAAGGATAATCATTTCGGTTCTTTCAGTACAGAAAATACAAAATCAAAGATTTCACATCAGGGGAAATTTCTTTACATTTGTATGTGTGACACAAAAGGATTTGAGGACGAATTACAATTTCATTTTCTTCTCAAGAACCACTGGACCAATTTTAACCAAAAAGTGCTTGGCTGAAGGGGATTCAAGTTTGTTCAAATGAAGTACCCCGCCCTCTTCAAAGGGGAGATAATAATGAGCTACTGAAAAATTGATGGCATCTTTTAAAAATATTCTTCTCAAGAACCACTGTGCCGGGTCAGATGAGATGTGGAATTATCCTCAGGTAGCGCAAATTTAAGTTTGTTCAAATCATGCCCCCGGGGTAGGGTGGGACAACCATGTGGTATAAAAAATTAACAAAGAAACACATAATATATTCTTTTCCAGAACCACTGGATCAGGAAAGATGAAAGGTATGCAGAATCATCCTCAGGTAGCGAAGATTCAAATATGTTCAAATCAAGACCCCAGGGTAGGGTGGGGCTACAATGGGATATCAAAGGTAAATATATAAAGGTCAAGGTCATTTGTGTCCCCCGCTTAAGGAAAAAGTAAAACATGCACAGTTCGGGGGGAGGGGGGGGGG
>PRKT01000362.1:364765-389999 GCA_003671525.1 Saccostrea glomerata | reverse complement strand
CATGCCCCTGTGCTAAAAATAGCGACATGTAATACTATAAATACTAATAAAACAAACGGGGCGGGGCACTTTGAGAGGGGTGAGAGAGGTCCTATGGAGTTTTGGTATAAAATTACATTGCATAAGCTCAAAATCTTCTTGAAATATCGCCAGGAAATGATAGTGTTACACACAGAGAGAATGCATAAATTTACGACCTTGAACTTTGACCTTTTGACCTCAAAATCAATAGAGGTCTTCATTAGGCCACAGGGAGTAGTTCTGTAAATTTTCATTGCAATAGCTCAAATGGTTCTAGAGATATCGTGTGGAAACGAAAGTGTTATAACAGACATAATTTGCTTATTTATGACCTTGACCTTTGACCTTTTGACCTCAAAATCAATAGGATTCTTCTATAGTCCATAGAGAGTTGCTATGCAAAATTTCATTGCAAAAGCTCAAAGGGTTCTCGAGATGTCGTGTGGAAACGAAAGCGTTACAGACAGACAGAAAGACGGACGGACGGACAAACCCAAATTAATATCCCCCAAAGGGAGAATGAGATCAAAAGTGAGTTTATCTTGTAAGTTTTATAGCCCCGGGCCAGTTCCGTAGGCATGGACTGGGGTGCTAGTGTATACTATTCGAATTCAATAAAAGCAATTTCCGATCGTGTCCACTCAATAATTTTGTCGGCAAATACATAAGAAAAGAAATCAAGGAGTGTAATGTCCCCTCAACAGTTAAGTTTTTTTTGGGAGGATGACATAAAAATGTGTGCCCACTGATCCCACCATATGAAATTGCTTCCTACGCGCCTGAAAAGAGAGAAAAAAACGCATTAGCTTTATTATTAATATGGTTTTTAAAATAATAAAAACAATCTTGCTCTTGAAAAATATTTCTACATATTAGATTAGACTGTTTGAGCAAGATTTCTTTGTTTCAAAAAAGGCCGTAGCACCACTTTTCGTTTGAATTTCATTCGAATTCCTAGTCCTACTTTATTATTCAAACTTTCAATTCTTCTTATAGTTGTTACAAAAAATGGTAAATAAGTAAAGTATAGTGAAACATGATTCATTACTGTATACAGGGAAATTTTCGCCCCCGTTTTATTTTCGCCCCTTTCGCCCTACCCTCATTTGGGCGAATTTAAAACGGGGCGAATACAGAGAATACAGTATAATTTCTTAAACAAAACTATGGCTGGGCGAATTCAAAACGGGGCAAAATTGTTTGCAAGTGTGAAAGGGCGAAAATAAGCCAGTATATCAGATAGAATCAAAATACACGATGTACAGAAAGAAGCAATATTGTCAAGTAAAATGAAATAAAGAACAGGCTCGTAGGAAACAAATACAGTTCAGTTTGAGCAATAAATTTTCGATTGGGGAACCATCAACTAACACCCACCTACCTCTGAATAAAAGTCCTCAGTCGTTTTATTGAGGGGTCACAAGAGTTTTGCAGCCATGTTTCTATAGTTTTCTAAATATCGGCAAAATTATTGGGGCATGCCCCCCAAAACCACCCCCACCCCGGTGCCCCCACCATCGGTTCCTAGGGCAATGAAAAAAAGGAAAAATAAAAAAGAACTTAAAATCAAAATGAAGTCCTTAGAATTTATCTTATTTGAAAAACAAAAAGTTAAAAAATAAAATATAAGAACATTTGAAAATTAATTGTGGCACTGATGCCCCTCCACAGTTTTGCACTAACAAAATTTGACAAACATGTAGACTTTACACTTTTAAAATTATGTGCGGTATGTGTTCGACAAGTTTTCTTCTGAAGTCACGTGGTTATATAGGGTATAAATAGTAAGGCCATGCGGTAGCACGGCACTCTAAGCTTGCTCGCTAGGATTTAAAGATTGTAAGAAATATGGAGGATAGTAATGCAATGGAGTGTAATGAAGTTGGGCTCTCAAACGAGGACGCCGTTTCGCTGTTTAGTACTTCACCCAACAAAGCCTTAGAAAAACAAAGTAATGTGATTGTGAGTACAATTGCGGGACTTAAGAACAACTAGGAAAAAGTAATGCCTTGAAAAGTGCAGCGCACGTGCCTGAGTCCGGACAAGCATTTGGATTTAAGCATGAGGGGCATAAGATTCAATTCGCGTTCAATCACGATAGACTTTCTAAGTTGTCTGAAATTGAAGGTCTCATTCAGGAAGTTGATTTAACAAAGGCTGCAGCAGTTATTAAGGAAGAAAAGACAGCCCTACAACAGAGAAACAAAATTCTGAAAATCGCTGACCGTCACGGATGGGATACCGTGCACGAGTATCTCGATGACCCTTTGGCAGATAATACCGAAGATGCCACTAAACTTCGTTACGGGGGTAGACTTGTCAAAGTGTATACAGATAATAAAAATGCAGTGCTTATTGCATCTAAGGGTAGTATGAACTACGAGCTGCATCAGCTTGCTTTGGAAATGTTTGGTTTGTGTGTTGCGCATTCTATAAAATTGGAATTAGAATGGATTCCTAGAACTATGAATACAGATGCAGATGATTTAAGGAAGATTTATGATTATGATGATTGGGGAGTTTCAAACAGAATTTTTAATTTTTTAATGAAGTATGGGGAGAGTATACCTGTGATTTATTTGCAGATAGTAAGAATAGAAAAGTTAAAAAATTTTATTCTAGATTTTGGACTCCCGGATCTTCAGGGGTTGATGCGTTTGCACAAAATTGGGCTGACGATAATCGTTGGATTGTGCCCCCACCTGTTTTGATATGCAAAGTTATTACTCATATGCAAATATGTAAAGCATTTGGTACGTTAATCATGCCAAAATTGGAATGAAAGGAAAAATAAATTTCACGATTTTGTGCTGAAGTTTTTTGAATATAAAAATCCTACAAATTTTTTCACAGCTGGTTCAGATAAAAACGGTATTTTTGCATCAGAAAAATTTCAGAGTAATGTACTGGTTTTGAAAGTAAATTTTGGAACATCCTGAAAAGTATATAAAAATTTAAGCACCATGTGCAGTTCAATGTACAATAAAAATTCATGCACCATGTGCAAAGCTTGTATGAACTTAATTATTAGTAAGGCACCATGTGCAAAAAATTAAGCACCATGTGCAAAAAGATTTGACTAATTGTTTAAAAAAGACGACACTTTTTGGGTGATGAAATTATTATTTTGATATGCATGTATTTGGATATGACGGTGGTTTTCATAATCTTAATATGAGAACATTTTTTCTCTAGGTACGCAGTGTTTGGACGGAAATTCAGGAAATGAAAAAGGACAGCAGACTTTCTTCAGCAGCATCAAACATTCAGCACATAATCAGGAAAGGGAAGAGTGATAGTTCAAATAAAATGTACGACACATATTTTAAAAAGTTCAGGACCTGGTGTTCAGATCATGGTGTTTCTCATTTACCCGCGGCAGTGAGTACGGTAGCCGTATTTCTTAGCAGTCTTGTGCAACAGTCGGTGTCAGAATCAGTGTTATCAGCTTATTTTTACAGTATTAAGTGGTTCCATGATTTCAATGTGTGCATTAATCCGTGTGATACAAAAATTCTGCATATGGTTATGGAAGGAGGAAAAAGAATCCTTAGTAAGCCGATTCAGAAGAAGGAACCTATTACGCCCGAAATTTTGGAGCAGATCATAAACAAATACGGTGATGACAGTCGAAAAAATGACTTATTAAGTGTAAGAGTGTGTGCTATGTTTCTGATGGGATTTGCGGGGTTTTTAAGATTTAATGAACTTGCGAATTTAAGAGTTAGAAACATTTCTTTTCATGATTTTTACATGTGTTTACATATTGAAAGCAGCAAAACTGACGTTTATAGACGAGGTAATGATGTTCTCATTGCAAGTACAGGTAATGCTACATGTCCTGTGTTTTGGGCAAAACATTATTTACAGTTAGCTGGAATATCAGGAAAACCAGACGATTTCATTTTTAGATCTGTACGTTATTTCAAATCTGCTAATTGTCACAGGCTTTGTAATATCAACAAGCCTATTTCTTACACCAGGGCACGTGAAATATTACTTGATTCTTTATCGACCATTGGTGTGGATTCAAAGCTGTTTGGTTTACATAGTTTACGTAGCGGTGGCGCTACTTCTGCTGCTTCATGTGGGGTAAATGACAGGTTATTGAAAATACATGGTCGTTGGAAGACAGATTTTTCAAGGGATAATTACATTAAGGATTCTGTTTCAAAGCAGTTAAATGTAACGAAGAATTTACGCATATAAATTTTGTTGTTTGTGTATATGATTATTAAAATTGTTTTTGTGAATCTATATTTGTCCATATATGGTTATAATTGCATTGTAGGAAACCAGCCCAATGATAAATCTCTTTGAATCTCTAAGCACTAGCGAGCAGCGTTCCTACTTAACATGTGTTGTGTTTTATTCATTTAGCACTTCATTAATTTATATTCGGACGAACGAAGTGAGGGAGAATATAATTAAAATTATGTGCGGTATGTGTTCGAAAAGTTTTCTTCTGAAGTCACGTGGTTATATAGGGTATAAATAGTAAGGCCATGCGGTAGCACGGCACTCTAAGCTTGCTCGCTAGGATTTAAAGATTGTAAGAAATATGGAGGATAGTAATGCAATGGAGTGTAATGAAGTTGGGCTATACAGTTGGTTTCACAAAGTGGTTATGTATCAGAATTGAATAAAAGCACTAGCGAGCAGCGTTCCTACTTAACATGTGTTGTGTTTTATTCATTTAGCACTTCATTAATTTATATTCGGACGAACGAAGTGAGGGAGAATATAAGTTGAGTTGTGAATTGTCCTTATGTTTCAATCAGAATGCGGAAATAAAAATTCCGGAAAACAAAGGATATACACATTCAAACTATAAACTCAAAGTCGACACAGTTGCATGTTCTGGAGTTCGGAACTACATACTTGGATGTCAGAATTTCCTACTTACATATGTAGACTATGAAATTGATATGATTACATGTTTGGATTAACAAACTTACAAGTTTGGATTTACAAGCTTACAAGTCTGGATTTTTTAACACGAATACCCACCATTGTTTTACCTTTTTAGAATGGAAACGAGGTCCTGAGTAGTGTTTGACTAGTATTCATCTCAGTGCTGGTGTTTACCTGTTTTTACCTGTAAATGTGTATTATTGTGTAATGCTATAATGTCCACAAAGGAAAGAAAAGAAACACAAAAGGCCCACGGGCCATATCGCTCACCTTAGCACATCTGCTAGGAAAAAAGCACATATCAGATCAGAACTGAAAGTTTACTGAGGTTTGGGGGCCTTAATTTTAACCCCAGGGGGTCATGATTGAACAACTAGACTCGACACAACTTGAGGATGATTCCATATAAATATCACTAATCTTGGCTTTGAAGTACTTGAAAAAAGATTTTAAAAAGTTTCCCTATATATTCCAATCTAAAACTTTGATCAGCCAATTTGGCCCCACCCTAACCCCGAGGGTCATGATTTGAACAGAATTGAATCTACACTACCTGAGGATGATTCAACATGAGTTTCGTCTTTCCTGGCCCAGTGGTTCTTGAAAAGAAGATTTTTTAAAGATTTTCCCTATATACTCCAATGTAAAACTTTGATCGGCCCTTTGGCCCCACCCAACCCCTGGGGGTCATGATTTAAAGAATGATTCCACGTGAGTTTCATTTTTCCTGGCCCAGTGGTTCTTGAGAAGATTTTTTTTTAAATGCCATTAATTTTTCTGTAATTTATAATTATCTCCCCTTGGAAAAGGGCGTGTCCCTTCATTTGCACAAACTTGAATCCCTTTACCCAAGGATACTTTGTGGCAAGTTTGGTTGAAATTGGCCCAGAAGTTCTGGAGAAAAAGATGAAAATGTTTAAAATTTACAACAACGACGACGACAACAACAACAACAACAACGACAGACAACGGACAAATTTTGATCAGAAAAGCTCACTTGAGCCTTTGGCTCAGGTGAGCTAAAGGCTGGAAGATCAAACACCAAACAGACAATGGACAAAAGCAGATCTTCATTGTCACTGTCGTGAGGTCAAATGCCATAGATTTTCTACCGAAAAGAATTTCATCACAGAAGAGAATGATCATGCAGAAATGGAGAACATCAAAGATACTCTTACCTCCATACAAGAAACCCTTAAAAATCAAGTTACAAAAAATGACATAAAAGATTTTGTCAAACGTGTTATTGTGGAGATAAAGGAGGAGCTAAAGAAGAAAAATATATATGACGAAATCAAGGATGAGATGCTAGAGGAACTTAAAAAAAGAGATGAACCAGGATTTAGAAGAAAATAAGAGTCACCATAGTCGGGAACTCTCCAAGTTGAGACAACAACTCTCTGTCAAAGTTGACAGCGTAATGATGGATAATGAAACTAATGAAACTAACACGGGGAATGTTTCCAAATTGAAAAATAGGATCACTATGCCGGAAAACAGTTTAAATAAATAAATGAAGTATCCAGTACAGCCATCAATATGGCAAATATGAACCAACAATACTCCCTGAAAAATAACATCAAAATTCTAAATTGGCCAGAACGACAGTCACAGAAGTTAAAGAAAAAGTTATGTGCTTTGGTAGCGAAAAAGGCTTAGTCACTTTGGATCCAAAAGACATTCTGGCAAATCACAGAATGAAGACAATCACCCAAAACCTGTCAATTTTAAATTCATCAGTAGTGAGGGGAGGAGGTTTTTTCCTTCTAATGGTGAATACGAGAAATGTACGAAAAACAACTACAGGTCAAATGGAGGTAATTTAAACAAGCACTATGACAAGACTAATCACTTTCGAATAAATATGAAATAAGCAGTGAAGAAAATATCATTGTTAATATACAATCAATGGGAATGATGTTTCAGAACTCTAGTACTCACCACTGAGAGAATCCAACTTTGAAATTTTACATTGCAAAGAGACTAGGAATATGCATTACTGGCAGAACAGAATGTTCTTACTGCCATTTTAAGTCAATAGAGGTTCAGATTTTCACTACCTTAAAGAAGAGAAGAGAGACTGAATCTGGTACCTTGAATGACGGACTTGTTCTAGCCCTTACCAAGGCTGAAATTGGAGTGGCCGATACAAGATTCCTGATGTCCTTTCTCGACCCACCAGAGTTGTCTGATGCGGAAACTAAACCAAATGTGTGACCGTCGACATAAAGATTCAATGGTGGACAATCAGCCCTACATGTACGTCAGACAATGAAAAGCGGATGAAGGTGATGCCGTGGACCTTGAGACTGACACATCCTACATGTACCACAACAGACCTCAGTCTGGATTTGAAGCTGCAACACAGAGTTTCAGTCCTATAGTGGAAAACAGCACACCAAGAAAACGAGTTCTGTCAGTGCAAACTGAAAAGAAATTATGCTGTAAAAGAAACTGTGCAGCCCATACAAATTGGGAAAAATAATCACAATATCGACGACACCATTTCCTCAAGTTAGTCAACTTAACTTAAAAAGAATTGAGATTTCATCCAAAACCAAAACATCTTGACTCCCCGCTCAGTGACCAGTGAAGCTTTGGCGCAAGTGGAAAAGACTGTACATTACGAGGGTTGTCCCAAATTTCCGTAGACAAGCGTTGTTTTGTAGGAACCCTATGTCATACATTAATGAAACTTCGTATATAGATTAAACAAACACTATCTAATAATTTCATGGACAAATATGGAGTAACTACACAAATTATTCCAATTTAAAAGACACATTTCATTGTCTGGTGTAGGAAGGCGGCGCAATACCAAAAAGTTGCAGTTAAAATTTGGTAGAATATATTTAAAATCCCACGGAAAAGTAATTACTACCCTGTATTTTTTTTATTGAAATGATAAATCTTAATAATGTGTAATTAACTATATTTCCTCTAATTTTGGTGTTTATACTTTGATAAATATGAATTTTATAACGTTGTATATACATGGGGTTGAAATCCGAATTTGTGAAAAATGGCGGCTGCGTTGGCCCAGGCGGCGCACTGGACTATGATTAAGTATTTTGATTCTGAATTCACTCTTACAGAAATTTACCAGTCATAAATGTTTGGTAGATTAGGAAATTTCTTCTCATCCTTAGTATTTAAAATGACTAAAAACGGTTTCTCTATGTATATGTGAACTCCATCAGAGAAAACAGACGAAAAGACCGTAGAAATATAACGTTTTCAAATTATTATTATGTCATACCTGTACATGCATATACTTTGTTTACATATTTTTAATAATTGATCATATCATAGTAATTAAGATATTATACATTTATAACTATAACCGTTTCGTTTAATCTAAGAATTTGATTCTTGTAATTGAAATATTTTCTCCAAAAATTTTAACCGTTGACATTTATATTTTTGACGTTGCAGATTGCTCCGGGTGTAAGAGAACGATATCACTTTAAATGTTATTATTCGAAAAGTTTTCAAGTAAACCTGATAAAACTTCGTAATTTATCTGCCAAGAATAAAGTTTTCCCGCGTTTCGTAGAATAGCGGGAAAACATTGTATGATAGGAACGTATTTTATTGGAAATGCCTGTTTATCGTAGGCGTGGCCAAAGGAAGGCCAATGAGAAGGTGGGATTTTGTGAGGTGTTGGATCATTCTAAGCCAGTGCTCCGCAGAACACATACGTGTTTTTGCTGAGTTTTCGGGAGCAGGAACGAGCAAGCAGAACCGATGTCAAAAGAAAACCAGGGTCCTGTAACGTTTGTTACTTTCCATGTCATCGGGTTTTACAATGTACAAATAAAGAAACAGTTTCTAAGATAAGTATAAGTGTTCTAAGAATATTAATGATAAGGAAATACCAAGATAGTTTTATTAAAGGTTTATTTTTAGAAACTATAGTATAAATGAAAATGTTAATGTTCATTCTATCGATTATTAAGGTGAGAGTTTTGGGGTAGATCATTATTTATTTTAGCTATTTGTAACAAATGACTTAAAAAAAAAAAAATCTTTTAAGTATTTTTCAAGACGTGTACTGTATTACTTAACAATAAGCAGATAAGTTTGGCTTTTGGCGATATTAACATCGTTTACAAAGAAATGCAAAAAGTTATAAATTCTACTTTGTATCCATTCATTATATTCAAATGAAAGTACAATAAACAGCCACACCATTACGACATAACAACGACACGTAGCGGTTTTATTGTACAATGTACATATAGCATGCAAAATGTGAAAGACAATTTTTATTTACATGTTAAATGTTGGATTGAGTAATAAAAGATAGGATTTAAACTTTTATCGTACACGACGTGTCGTATAAATCGGCATTTAAATCACTGTTCGCCTCAAGACATTATGTAGCCTTGCTAATGAAACCGGTTTTAGAGAACCACGTGGTATTCACCGGGTGTTCAAGTGAAAACCTTGAAATTCTGAAAAAAGTAATTCAAAGTTATTTACACCAAGTAAAAATTGATTTCTATCTAATTCGTACCTCAAACGAAATAAATATATAAAAAGGTTGAGTAGCTGAGGTCAAGAATATACCTCATGTTGCAGTTCAATAGGACGAGTATGCATTTAATATAGTACAAGTAAAGTGTTTATGCAGCAACCATCTTAGTCCGTAGTCAGTGGGAATACGATGGTGTATTAAAATATTTTTGTGTTCAATGTTTTACCATTTGGTATTCCATTTGCTGCATTCTTATTATAAAGTTAAAAAAAAAAAAAAAAAAAAAAAGGTAAATATTGGACAGGACAAGGAATTACCCTGTATTTCTTAAGCAGCTGTAAGTATCTGTAAGTTTTATTCAAACTTTTTGGGACTTTGGACATTGTGTAGTATGCACAATTCATTTAGCGGCCATAGTTTGGTAATTTTCGAGTGGAATAATGAAACAATAGTACATGTATATAACTTCCCAGAGAACAAAAAAAAAAAAAATTGCTACGGCATATCAGTGAAATTTAAGTCAAAGTTAGTTGTTTTCAAAGTATGATAATATTTCAATCACTTATAACAACTTGCATGAGAGAGCAAATCATTTCATAACTCGGAAGCCGCTATAGGAAATGTGGCTGGATTTCATTCAACGATACATTGGAAATCTTTTATCAGATTCAGGATCTGAAGAAGAGTTTTCGAAACAAAGGTTTTTAAAAGTTTAAACTCTTTATCTTACATTTGTGATAATCAGTGGAAATTGTTCATGTAGACGGCTAGAAGATCCATATTATCAAGAAAAAAAATTAGAATATTTATATCCATGTACGTTATATTGGTAATTCTACTAATATTAAAAAAAAAAAAAAAAATTGTTAAAGGAGAAGTCTATATCAAAGTTTTCTTTGGATTTGTGTCTCATCCTTTGGAATCTGTCAATTATAAATATGCTTAATTCAAAAGGTCTAGAGAAGAAATCTTATTTGAATATTTATAGTGATGCGTCTGATTCATGTTATTGGTGCTCTAATAGAAAGATTCAATCATTCAAAAAAGTTAAATACGTGGACAAGTCAGGAATCTTGTCAGAGTTCTATGTTGAGAGAACCGGAATCTAAAAATAGATAAATGAATATTATAGGGAAAAGTATTTGGGATATATAGACAAGATGTGTGTAGAATTACAGAGGTGGGCAGTAGAAAGCCATAATATTAATAAAATATTGCAAAACGGATACGTGGTAATTGTGAGAAGAAAAAAAAAATAAGTTAGAGCCAAAACTTTTAGTATGTGCTTAAATAGCAACGATTGGAGAATTAAGCCTTATGTGTTTGAAAACATATGTTGAACCTTAGGTCCACTTGTTTGTGACAGTTTTACCATTGATTAAAATTCAAGGTGTAAAAAAAAAAATAAATAAATAAATAAATAAAATAAAAAAAAATTGTCATGTCAAGGCACTAGTAGAAATAATATATTTAGACAATGTATAGCTTATTAATAACTGATTAGTGTCTCCAACAAGGTTTAGTATCAGAAAGAGTGCTTTAATGTTTCCAGTATGGAAGTCTGTTTCTTATTGCTAGTTTAAAAAAAAAAAAAGAATAAAGGAAGTAAAATGACAATATTTTGTTAAAAGAAATAAAACAAGTAACGTATTTGATAACTCAAAAGTGTGCAAGGTATTTATGGTGGACACAAGATAATCGATATGATTCTTCTTAGATTTTTTATTAAATATAGTATAAACATTCGTTTTACGCATAACTTGTTTTTGCAGACATAACTTTGGACAAGATCATGGAAAAGGTGGTAAAATCAGCGTGGATTCAGAAGATATAGGAAATGTCGTCCTAATGTAGAAGTCGTGTGATTATCGAGAGAAATGAGGAAATGTGTAAAAAATAATAAAATCAAAATTTGTGTATTGTGCGACTGTGTCATCAAGTGAGTACATTCCATTCTGGGATACTCGGGTCTAAACGATTCATTCCAGGAAACTCGGATCCTAACGATCATTCCATTTGTAAAAATATTTCGTGGAGTTTCAGACAGATCAACAAATGCAAGATGATTAAGATATCGACGAGTTCAGATCATTATGTCGCTTCTGACGTAGTCTTAGCAGATATAAATTCATCAAAAGTGTTCACACGTAAAATTATAAATGAACAGGACAGACAAGAAAATGAAACAGTGATAGTTTGTGAATCTACATCAACAAGCCCTGTGAAAATATTAACATTGGCATATATTTTATGGGCGCAGGCGTTGACGCTACAGCGGGCAATTCGACCACGTCCCCCGTTTAAAGACTGTCGGGTTCGACAAAAGACAGCTATATGTTAATGTCAGTTTGGAAAGAACATTTTAATTAAAAAAAAAAAAATGGGGGGGGGGGGTCGGTATTATCTAACATTTTTCCTTAGAAAGAACAGTTGCTTGTTCATCATTATTTTTTTTTTCAGTTGTACTGAAAGTTATATTTTTTCACGCTCTAACTTTTGAACTTGATATTCTAAGCTAGCCTGGCTTACAGCTTAAGTGTTGTATTATTTGAGGTGTAGTCTGTCAAATAATGAGTGAAGATTATACTAAAGTTTTCCCGCGTTTCGTAGAATAGCGGGAAAACATTGTATGATAGGAACGTATTTTATTGGAAATGCCTGTTTATCGTAGGCGTGGCCAAAGGAAGGCCAATGAGAAGGTGGGATTTTGTGAGGTGTTGGATCATTCTAAGCCAGTGCTCCGCAGAACACACACGTGTTTTTGTTTATATCTATATTCAAATTAATACGTTGATATATGTAATATATTATATATATATAAGTAATATTGTCATATATTTTGATTTTGCTTTATTGTACATGTACATAAACGGTGTTTATGCATACCAAGTACTGCTCCGAATGCACGTCCGGCATTCTCCCTTGAGGCATTATTTACATAGCGACGGACACAGGTTTTCCATAGTTACTCGTCTATGGTTTTTTCCTGGGCGGTATTTAATGTCTTTGATAGGGGTATAATGCATAGCATGTAACGCATAGTTAACCAAAACATTGCAGTACTTCATTGATCACATACACAATAATGTATGCCTGTTTGTTATGAATTGTTATTAAATAAATGCCAGCTGCTCCCACTAAGCTAGCCTGGCTTACAGCTTAAGTGTTGTATTATTTGAGGTGTAGTCTGTCAAATAATGAGTGAAGATTATACCACGCTTTATCCACCCTGAAAATTTTAAAAAGATACATTAATTTCTTAAAAAGATATTAGCTCATTCTACGAAATTTTGGGACAACCCTCGTACGTGACTATTCCCGGGACAATATAATTTAAGGCAATATCAGTGCTTTATCCATTAACTGAGAACTCTCCAGAATAACATCAGGAGCATCACACACAGGACTAGATAACCTGATGGACAGGACCGTGAGGCCTTCGTGCAAAGATTACCCACCTACATGAGTATCCGGGCCAAAAATCAGATATGAACAGGTAAAGATCCGCAGACTTCGCAGGGCGGATGCAATATTCCTCCGTTATGCAGAAAATGCAGTTTTAAATGTGTTACCTTGCTTCTCGGGCGTTCACGACAACTGTATGAGAATGTCATTTACCTGTGCTGCTCATCTTTCTGGATACACCACCAAGCTGTTGTATAGCTGTAGAAGCACCACCAAGTTCCTTCCGTACGGAAAATGTCTGGACATGGACTTTGCTGATATTAATGTCGTTCATTTTGTCAAATGCAAGCACTTCTGAGAAGATGGTCTACGGAAAATCTGCCGGGTAGCTACAACAGATAAGTGTGAAAATCTCGACCAGTGCCTCTTAACGTATGCTCTAAAAAACACCACATGGACCAGGAACCTTACAGAAATGTGTCATTTTTCTGTCCATTCATCCTCCCGCATAGCAGTGGCAAGTCTGTCGTTATCCTGGCAGAAAAAGGCCTTAAATGGATGAAAGGAGAACCGTTTTACCGATCGACGCTGAAAAAAATCAAGAGACTAAATACCATCAGACACGAAAACAGACTCTGCAGTACAGAACATGTCGATACCTGTCGAGAAAAAGAAAAGAAAACAAAGAAACTAAGAGAACTGTCATGTATAACACCGCAGACCCCTCCACCTCAACCGAACATTCTTACGGACTAGATCCCTTTCCTTAGTGAGGAAATATACAGTGTGGATATGAGTTGCCATGCCCTATGCACTGTCCCTCCAGAGCACAAGTCTTCCGACCATTATTTATAGACTGTGGTTCCATTGATAGATGACTCAATTTGACGCATAACTTGTTGTGACATAAATGTGAAATATGCATGTCAGATGTAAATATGTTTGTGTTGTGTATGTAGAAATTAAATCTGTGAACTGTTACTCTGACTTGTTTTCCCCTAAAACATGGTCGGTATACGCCGTAACCATCCTTATTAACTGAGCCTGTCCATTCATGACAGAAAAGAGTTTTATTTGATTTCTTTGCTATAGCAAGAGATAAATGTTGAATTTCCTTATCGGTTAGATGTGTGTCATACATGTGGGCCATGTCGACTTGAATGTTAATTATATGTATTCTGTTACTAGTACACATGTAGTATCTGGAAACTGCAAATGAGTAATCCACGGCCAGGAACACGTTAAGTTTCAGGGCAGTATCGTTGTCAGAAACCTTTAAAGTTAATTTAGGACTAAAAATGGTTCTTTGTCATAAGCATATAAGTAAGGTTATGATATAATTCTGTCCGTTGTCAATCACAACATACAAGAATCAATACAAAAGGCCTAAAGTTTGACGTTTTTTACCAAATCACGCATTAAATTTTAAGTTTGGAAAACAGATACAGCATTCAGTATTCCATACAAAGATTGATATAATTAATATCCACAATACATTTTGAGAAGATTTAGTTGGCAATCACAAGTCCATATGTGATGTCATGATCGTTAGCTCGAAAATGATATAGTAAGTCAGTAAATGTTAAAGTTTTTCTAGTCTGGTATCTTGTTTTCTTAACATGTAAGTTTATCAATAAATAGCAACTGAAATGATTAAATACCAGGGTATGTATTCAATTCAAAGAAAACAAAGCACATGGCAGAAACTTTTGAATGAAATTACTAAAAAAAAACAAGTTGCTAAAACAAGAATACATGTATCATTATTCAGCATTCTCGTTTAAAGTCATAATTTTGTAAGTTCTATGCTTGATACAATGGCCTTGTCAGCAAATGCAATGTTTCATTTAAAGACAAAAGCTGACTGACGTTTTTCATTCTGATTGTTTTATGCACACTTTATTGTCAACGGATTTCCCGGTCATGACAAGGAGTACAAGGCGGTTGTTCTAGTATTTTGGAATTAATTATTCATAAAGATATAGTGTCAGGCAATCTATTGCATAATGTTTTTAGCCGTTGGAACGTCTGGTCTAGAGTCACTAAGTTAGGAGTTGGTCCTTACGTCGCGGGTTTCATGCGCACTAGTACTGTGGGACGTGGAGACCTTTCTTTGGATGAGACCCTATAAACCGGGGTCCCGTGCCGCAGTAGGTGCTGGCACGAAAAAGATCCCTCACTGCTCAATGGACCGCAGTGCCGTATATAGGACCAAATTTGCAGATCTCCATCGGAAAATAGTGACCTCTTCATATGATCGATTGAAAAATTCTCGAGAGGGACCTTAAACAACATTCAAACAAAGAAACAAACATATAATGTTTGCTTACCCTCTTCCGACTCGGGGTTAATTAATTAGATCGGTATAGATTGGTGGGAAAATAAGGAGGAGAGGGGGAGTGAGAAAAATTTGCTTATATTTGTTGACCTGATAAAAGGGGAAAAATATCGTGTCCTGGAACGTAAAAACAAATATATGAGTCAGGCCATTTCAGTCAGTCCATCGGATGAGGCCAACCAAACAATTGTTTGAAGATGGCCTCACTATATTTACAGAGATGTTTTGCATGTTTCATGTATTTCAACCGACACAGGAAATCAATTACGCTATTTACTGTCTTAATTATTATTTCAAAAGAATTTTATGAATGGGAAAAGATAGTCAAGGGATCATTTACTGTTAGATAATAAAAAAAAAAGATGTGACAGGAGTCCACGAACAACCCTCGTATATTGACAATTCAATGGGTTATGCAAAAGTGGACTCCCGTCCATGTTCTTTTTAGCTCACCTGAGCCGAAGGCTCAAGTAAAATTTTCTGATCACATTTTGTCCGTTGCCCGTCCGTAAATTTTTACATTTTCAACTTCTTCTCAAGAACCACTAGGCATAATTTAACCAAACTTGGTACAAAGCATCCTTGGGTATGAGGAGAGTAAGGTATTCAATGTATAATGAAGATATTTTAATGATTTTAAATAACTTTAAACTAATTTAAAACACATTGTTGGATAACGATAAGAGTGAAATAAACCAAATTCACAAGACTGCTAAATTGTTAGGGGACGGTCATTTTGCACATTATAAGTTTTTGAAGAGTTATCTGCCCTTAATAAAAAGAAGAATATTTTTTATTTCTCCAAATTTCTGCGGTAAATTATTCATTCTATTTCATAATTTAATAAAGAGGAAGTTAATGCTTTTTTCACCTAGAGATTTGCTTGAAATTCAAATTACTTTTTACAATATCTTATGATGTGTGCTGCCCATAGACTTCAATGTAAAATTAAAGGTGATATTAATTGGACAATAATCAAATTTTGTAAATTCCTTTATTGGAGAATTTTTATTTCATAACATCTTCAAAATGCTACCATGATTAAAAATACACATGTATTTGACCATTCATTTATTAGGTACAAAATATGGGCGTTATACATTGAATACTGTAGATTGTTAAAATAAAGTTCCAAGTCCCCTTCAAAAGGGAGATAATCAAGAAAAGACATAAATAGGGTGGGGTCATTAAGAAATCTTCTTCCTAAGAACTAGTGGGCTAGAAAAGCTTAAACTTATGTGGAAGGAACCTGGTGTAGTGTAGATTCTAAATTATAAAAATTATGACCCCCGGGAGTACGGTGGAGGCCCAATAGGGAGCCCAAGTTTTATGCAGAAATCTAAGGAAGAATATATATATTTAATTTAAAAATCTACTTCTCGAGAACAATTAGGCCAGGATAGCTGAAACTTACATGTATGTGGAAGCTATTTGAGGTAGTGTAAATCATAAATTGTAAAAATCATGACACCCGGGGGTAGAGCGGGTCACAATAGGGAAACCAGGTTCTACGTATATAAATAGATGGGAAAATTCTCTTAAAATCTTCTTCATAAGAATAGTGGGCCAGAAAAGCTGAAACTTATCTGGAAGCATCCTGGGGTAGTGTAGATTCTAAATTATTAAACATCAAGACGGGGTTGGTGCGGGTGTTGGGGGTACAATAAATATAAGAAATGGGGAAATCTTTTAAAGAACTGCATCACTAAAGTTACTCAGGTGAGCGATGAGTCCATGGGCCTCCTGTTTATTTAACGTAATTTGCTATCCAAATGGTAGAAATAGTTCAACTTTAACAATCAATACAAATTATTTGTATTAAAAAGAATTGAGATTATATCGATTTATTTCTTACTTATTCATAATTAATTATTGCAAAAATCGGATACATCGTATACAACGGATAACACTTAAAAGTATGGGGGAATCGTTTTCAATGTATGGGATATATATAGTAGATTTTCACCGCTTCGAAGTCAGAAGAGATGTGGGTCACGTCTTTTCTCGGTATTCGTAAGATGTATTTCCAGAAACAAATAGCCCACGGAAGGTAGCAATAGTTAAGCTTTGTCTTGGTCATTGAAAACGAACCCCCCCCACTACTTTTTAGCGACTCCCCCGCGTTACTCGTTGTATACGGTGGGATCGCAGGGCAGGTTAAAATTTAATTTAGTAATTCACAAACAACACACAAAATAGATAAAATAATTCAAGCTGTAGTCATACAATGTCTGTAAAATGAAGGGAAAAAAAATTAGAACCGTTACATTCTGTTTGAAATGTATAGGGATAGAATTTGTTAGAAATTCTTGACGCTACGTGTATATCTTTGGCATGACGCAGGTATGGAGGATTTCTAAATATAGAATTCAAGAGCGATAACTGAAAGTTGCTATTAAAATACATCATGTGTGTGCTTACTAGTAATTATTTTTCTGTCCAATCAGACAACATTATTTTTACGCACTTTTAGACATATTTTATAAGAACAAACAGATAAAACGTGCTTTTGTTGTTTTTTTTCCTCAAAAAGAATTTGTAGTCAAAAAATCATTTGAAGTATATATATATGTTTCAAGGGAATGTATTAAATGTAGATTTGTATAAAATGCTGTGAGAAGAGGAATAACTCTTTCAAAGTATGCATAGTAAGAATGTATTGTGATTTCATGAATACATTGTATATTTAATGAATAGTAATTTTGATTATATAAAATTGTACTAATACATGTATTATCTATTTATATATATACTCCACAAAAAAAAAAGAAACGCATAGTGTTTTACTCATATAAAGATTTGAAAAAGTATATGGAACAACCACCTTTTTTATCATTGGATACCAGGACAACATGGGGTTTTAAAACCCTAGTGTTGAATTATTTCCCTTGAATAATCATGTTTATGAAAATTGCGTTTTTCATGTTTTCTTGTGAATAAGGGGTCTATTTTCATTGATATTTTGGATTTAGAGACACAATGAACACTCCTATGCAAAATTTGATAACAATATCGATGCTGCAATTTCACGCCTTAATAAACATGAACGCAATACGGGCTAACTATGATGATAACCGGAACTACGCAACAGGAGGTTACAGCTGCATTAAGCGTACATCAATCGACTTTGTAGCGGTTCTGCGTACGTCTCCGCCAGCTAAGAATACGGATAACAGACCAAAAACTGGCCGTCAACGGGTTACCACACCCAGAAAGGACCGTCAGACCCCCCCCCCCCCCCCCCCCCCCCCCCCCCTTTCATCAATCGATTTAGAACTGCTTCACAAACTGCTGTTTCAATTGCTGGTTGAAAAAAATCAGCATAAAAGTTAACAAATTGTTCGCAAGAGCCTGAGAGGAGACGGTATTCCTCCATGACATCCTTACATTGGAAACCCACTTCTCTAGCGCTTAGACGTCGCACAGTACATATTGTTATGCCCCTTAAATTTGGGGGCGATGAAAATGACATCAACTTGACTTTTCAATTTGCAACATATGACATGTTTAATTTTTATCACAAGACGTACACTCTTAAATTACATTAATAAAATTAAGTTAAAACTAAAAACTTAGATTTTCATATTAATCTGAATATGAGTTTCTCTCTTTTCTTATTTATAGGGTATTATATTATCCCTTGATAATACAGAAAAATAAAATCATCAAACGGAGCCGAAGGCGTCTTGTACTAAATAAAGAATCCTTCAGAGTACATACTTGACCCCTGTCACATAAATATGGAAAATTATAACACTGATACATTTAACTTGCATAAAATGATGAAAAATTAAGAAATAAGATGCTTTGAAAAAAATGTTGAAGTTGACAAGGGGTAGTTTTTTTTATAATGACAAACATGTGCCGAGGGATATGTATATAAATGTAAGATATCAATTCAAAAAAGTTAAGTGGGAAAAGTTCTGACAAATTAAAAAAAATTAAAGAACAAAAGATACAATCGTACCATTCTCTTATCAGCATATTTGCTTATGCTACTAAATAAAATTTAATGAAATTGCAAGAAATTTTGTTATATAATAGCAATCGTGACCTCCAATTTTACATTTTAATCTGACACTTATTTCATCCCCATGTTTACAGAAACATAAACTTTGCCATAATAATCATATGGGAGTCCGCTGATATCATTTAGTGGGTTCAGTACCTACAGTACTTCTAGTTCATCCTTAGATGAAGAATGAAGATAAATGAACATTGTTTGAATTGTGGACTAATTGAAAAATATGGAGATAACGAACAGTATTCAAGTCCATAAAACAATACAAAACAGGAACAGAGCAAACACGGACCTCCAAAACATCAGAGGTGGGATCAGGTGCCATAAAGGAGTGAACATTCCCTGCGGTCACACCCGCTGTGTGCTCCTTGTCATGATCACTTTAGAAATATTTTCAAGTGTAACTAATTTGATTTGTAAGATGTTGAATAATGTGATAAATTGTAACAAAAATATTAACTACATTCCATGACATGTAGATAATATCACAAAAAGGTATATCTGACATCCAAAGTTTGTCTAACAAGGAAGTTTTAACTTCTTGAAAGCTTTAGGAGCGGTACAAAGGCCGTTGCTTCTTTCGCAAATAAAAAGAATTCAATCTTATTTGAATTTTAAATTTGCCTTAAGTGTCTATAATAAGTTAATTGTATTTCAAATCCTTTTTATATTTCATATTCGTAATTATGAACAATTTACAACGCTTGCGATGTTTTTACTTACCAAATGGAAAGATGTTTAAAATGTTAAATTTTATAATAATAAAAGAAAACGAAATTGTTGTGTACAATAATAAATTTATGGTTAATCACTGTTGGACTAGACCACCTTTAACACATTATGCAATATTGATCGTTCGAAAAACAGTCATGTATAAGACATAATTGCATATTAAAGCATTAACTTTACTGGAAAATGTTTGCAGAGCATTTATTTCACATATTGAGTGGGTTTGCTATTAATAGATCAAGTATAAATGCCAAAATATAAAATGACCTGATAATTGTACATATACCATGTATGTTATTGTATTTCATGTTTTTTTTAAATTTTCTCAAAATTGTTGCAATATTTTTTATTACTTTTGTAAAAGAAACTTTTTATATTTTTTCTTAAATATATAATATTTTGTCTTATATGGTGTTTATTGCTTTTGGTCCTTGGGTGCCAATTTATGAACTCGTTTGTTTTAACTTTCTCTTGTAATGAGACAGTGAATATAATAGAAAATAGACCTTTATATGATGTATCTTCTTTTGAGAACAGAGTATGTTAAAAGACAGAAACTCTTGACACGCCAGCTTTAGTTACAGACAAAATTTTGAAATACAAAAAGAAAAGCGAGGCATGTCATTGTTCTACAGCTGTTGATAAAACAAAGAATGTAAGCATTCAATATAAGTGTCACGGGGAGTATGTAATTTTTTACAGTTACCTTGCACTGCCACTTGCCACAGTACCTGACAATTTTGAAGTCGAGTGGAAGAGAAATAACAGAAAAATAAATGCTGATGGACATAATATCAAAATGCATACTACTATACAAACATATAGTGATGTAATGATTGTAAACAGTTCGTTATTTATTTCATATATTGAAGAAGAAGATTACGGACGATATATTTGTCAGATTCATAGGACTACATACTCAGGCGATTGTTTTACAGACGGAATTTTTATAACAAGACAAAAAAGCACACCGTCACTTATACAAACCTTTCCAGTCACCATACGTTGCAAAAATGCAAGGGAATAAGAGACGTGATTTTTGTTCCCTTCGGAAGTAAATTCCAAATCATATGGCAGCCCATGAGCTTAGGATATGATGGAACTGATATTACACACATGTATTTAATAAAGGGAGAAGATACAGTAACGACAGCAAAGGACCGACATCCATGTAGTGGTTGTTCTTTTCTGACGATACTTTTTTCCCTTTTTGTTAGCCCAAAATACCATTTCATCCCAAGGGGATGTCCAACAAGTGCAAGAATATATAATGTTAAGTCTGAGTTTACATTTTCATTTTTTGCTGAGTGTGCTGACTTGTCTGTTTATGATATGCATACATTTGATTACATGCGCCTTAAATATGACAAGGATAGACGGAAATCAGTATATTCGAGAGTCAACCATCCTGATACGTTTATAGTGCTTCCTGACACTGAACGCTTTAAACATTGGACCAATTTAAATTTTGTTAAGGGATTGGACAAATATATGTCATCAAAAACTTTAAAGAGAGAAATATATCGGGATGTCAATGCAAACACTGTCTTTAATAGATTTTGATTGGAAGAATTTATCATATTTGTTGTTCCTTTTCTACTAATTTTCAGTAACCTGAGAGGAAATATAAAGTTTCTCCTACTTTGAATTTTCCCTTTTACACTTGAAAAAAGTAGAAAGAAGTACAGATATACCTGTTATATATTTTGTTGTGAAGACGATCAAGAGGAAGCGAAACTGTTTGATAAACTATCGAACGATAACATAAATGTAGGTATAATACTTAACGAGTGTGAACTAAATAGACCTGGAAGATACAATCGTGAAATTATAGTTGATATTGTTAATAATTCAGCATGTTTTATATTCTTCATATCACCTGAGTACTCAAATGACAAACAGAGTTACAATTATCGTCTCATTCCTATCATAGAAAATATAAAAAAAAAACGGGACTATCCGTGAAAGCAATGTGCTTCTCCTAATGCATCCAAAGGCAGTTCTTCCTGATGCTGTTACGTTCAACCTGCCATGCATTCCTAAATTAGAATGGAGAACGTTTAACATTGAAGCATACAGACGTGTGAGGAATTGGCTCCCGAAAACACTATTTGGGTTTTCAGGAATAGGATGCGTCCAAGAATTTTATCTAATGAAAAGAGTTGCAATTAAATAGATATTGAGTTTAATCCATAATTAATCAAACCAGTAATTTTTATGTTAACTTTGTCTTTGCTTGATGTGTGCAATAACCTTTTCAAATTGATAGAGGTTTGACAGGGTAAAAATAAACCAATTTTGAGCACTATGCAGAACTTTAATAAATGTCAAAACCAAGTAAAAAATTCTCAGTAATATTTTTTCATAATTTACAAGAAACTGCCTAGATAGGTTTATTTCCCCCCTAACCCAAAAAGAAGAATGCATTGGACTTAATTGTGTCTTTAAAATTTCATGCCTTCAAAAAGCTATGAAATAAGATTAAATATTACTTAAGTATTTGCATATAGTAAATCATAAAAAAATATAAAGAATATGGTACAAATGAGGACTATTCTTGAAACACAACATCATTTATTTGCTAAAATTGACTCATTTCAGAGAAAACAGTGTTTCCAGTCGTCGCTTACTTCAAGTTGTTGTGTGAAATACTTTAACAAACCACGATTCTTAAAATTGTTAAGCACCATACTTCTACTTTAAATAATCTTGAAAACAACATTGAAAATTGATACTTTCTGAAACTTTTAAAGACAATGCAGAAAAATGCACAAGTTCATGACATCACAATTAATTTTAAGGGTGTCTTATTGTATATTCTTACTGAATGGAATTTCAATAATTCAGAAACACTGTATTTCAATATCTATGTTTTAGAAAAATTCAGTGTCAGATTTGTGTTGAAACTGTACCTTGTTCTTGCAGTCTTAGCGATATAAGAGGCAGAAGTCTATGTAACAAGCCTCAATTTTATTATTTTTTTTTTTTTTTTGATTTAAACATATTTTATTGAACACAATCAATGGGATTGGACACAAGTTATACCAACTTAGATTGTCCTCTCCAACACAAACAAAAAATTTTTTTTTATAGGGGTCAGTTTTGCTTGTCCCTCACCAAGTAACGTCCAGATAACGTCATACATAAAACTGTGTTTTGCAGCCAAAACAGGGACAGGGAACCAGGATATATTTTCCATTCATTCGGAAGTCATCTGGACGTATCAAGAGTCACGAATTCATGAGTAAGTCTTACCTTAAAAAGTCGAACTAACTAAGTAACTAAATACATTAAATTAAATTAATACACAAATACTAAAAAATTAAAAAAGAAAAGAAAATCAATACAAAAAAATCTAATCGGCTTCAAAAATTTTTATATAAACATCCTCAAAGAGTACATATATTATATGAATATGTTCAAGTCACGAATTCAGATGAATGCATGGGTACGTGGGCACAATATATTTGATCAAAGATTTAATTAGAAAAAATATATGAATCTTCCGCTGTATAACAGGCAGCAGGGCCTAAGTAACACAAGTGAGCGTTGTGGCCCACGAACCTCTTGTTCAAGAAGAAAAGGGAGGGGGAGGGTTTGGGACAGCAGGTACTATGACATCCAGTTCTAAGGGAAGATTTACGAATGTCATAACTCTACCGTTACAGTAAACAGGTTGTTAAAGTTTAACTGAACAGATAGGACCAGCTGGATAAAAATGAATTACAATTATTTTTTTAATGCTGTGATGCCTTTCTTTAATTTACACTTATAGAATATGTATTCCTTAAACCAATGAGGAAGTTTGAAAAAGTCTTAATTAATGGAATTTGCAATAAAAATTCGACCTTACACTAACGAAAAGTGGGAAGCAGGGATCAAAATATCTTAAGGAAAATTTACTGTATAGCAAAATACCGGTATCATAAAAAGAAAATATTGCATAACGGTCCGTGTAACACTTAACAATTCAATTTTTAAAAATAATTTAGAGTTTTAGAATGTGAATGTATTAGTTCAAATTTCTTAATTTCAAAAACTCAAACTGAATTTGGTATATTGAAATTTAATATTTTACGGTCTAAATTTTCAAAGCTAGCCTTTAGATTTTATACTTAAATTATTTAATTTATATCTTCATGGACAAATAGTCAATCAAAGCAGGATTTCTTAAGTAACATTTATATATATTGGAATTTTTCATCGTGGCACTAGGAAAAACCATTGCCCAATAAAAAGGGATAGATAAGATTGTATTTTATTTTCTTAGAACAACCTACATCGTTGTTAAACGAATTTAAAAAGTTTGTTTTTCAATAAGAGTATTTTAATTTGTAAAAGCAAAAAAGTCTAGTCAAGAAATAAAAATCATGAAACTATGATCATGATAACCTTGAAAATGGAGCATGATCCATATCTGTAATTTGTTTTTTATCATAAGTTTATTATCTTTGTGTCCCACATGTCATTTTTAACAGTCAGACTCAGCTGTCTATACTCCTATAGGACAAGGTTTCCTCTTCAAATATCAGTACACATGTAGATTAAAAAAAAGAATAAATTAAAGATGAATTGATCAAAATGGCACACCATACAAAGTAATGATAAAACGAAAGGAGAACTCGGTACGTTTCATTTTCAGAAAATTAAATAAGAGCACATGTTTTACATAAATATCTTAACATTAAATCGAAACTGGAGGTGGGAAGTTATCGTTCATGCTTCTGTCTAGGTCTGGAGTTGTGGATTAATCGGCTTCATAACAGTTTTGGATTGGGATTGGTTACTAATTGCAATCGGTTTAGATTGAAACACCAATTACGTAAGTTTGGCCCAGACAAGTAAAAGCTTACAAGATATACTTTGGTCTTGAATCTTAAACTATAAAACTTTAATTGCTTCTTTATAAGAAAAACTTGAACAGATCATTATCAAGGTGTATCAAAGTTATTTCTACTTGTTTGCAACTTATCAGTAGATTTTGTGTACATTCACCGTTCAAACCCACTCCACTTTTCATATTTAGCACTTTGAACGAACATAATACACTCAGTTTGCACACTCTTTGCTATGAATATGATATACTCGCCGTAGTATTTAATTAACTACATGTATTAAACGAATTCTAATACTAGTAACCTTTAAAAAATATAAAATCTTGATCCCATGATCGCAGCTTTACATGTATCCCATGTGACATATTAACTTAGACCTAAGAGATTGTATCACACAGCTTCGTAGCATCGTTTTTGATTGGGGGGCGGCAAGAGAAATTTTTTATTAAAACTCGAAATCCTATTTCGGGGTGGTGGTAGGGGGGGGGGGG
>PRKT01000362.1:261316-344815 GCA_003671525.1 Saccostrea glomerata | reverse complement strand
TTTTTTTTTTTTGCTTGTCAACTTTTTCAGGTAAGTAAAAAAAAATTTTCTCAGGTTGGCCCCCCACTTCCACAAACGATGCTACGCGCCTGGTAGAAGAAAAAAAACGATTTTTAGGCTACTTTTGATGTAAAAACTGACGAACGTAACACTGACATACTCCTTTACTTAGCCAGCCAAGTCAACTTTAAACTTCATTATTTCAGCAAAAAGGTAATTGTTATCTTATAAAATTGATATTATTCAAATTCTGATTCCTTATAAATTTTAAATTTGAATTTCTCTTAGATACATCTATGCCAAACGATTTGCAACAACCATGTCTGTCATTTTACGTTCTTTCTTGAGCAATACCCGTTTGAAACGAGCGAATATTTTTTTTTATTATTTTAAGCTTATCTTTTATTCTTAGAAATTAGAAAACAGAAAGTAATCTTATTTATGAAAATACTAATGAAATTTTTAAAAATAATATTATTTCATATAGAAAAAACTATTATAATGTAACATGGTAACCCTGACAGACACGTTTTAAAAACTGCAAGAAAATAACTTTCTGCCTTATAATACAATAATATATATTTGAATAAAATATATTATTGGTTTAAGTCACTGATATTCATCATCGTTAATAACTACGTATAATGCAAAAGACACTCTTGATCAAAACATCATTCTCAAATATATAAAAAGAAATTAAATACATCAAACAACCTTCAGTATATTTTTCACTTTTTACTGCATTCAGTTTACTGTACTGATGAAGATATTTTTGTTTGCTATTCTGTACACTGCAAGCTTTTTACGTAAAATCCTATTGTGACGTAGCAAACCCGCGATCTACCTTAAAGGTACTTGGACACAGATTTGAAGTTATTTTTTTTCTCTATAATATTACGACTTATATATTTTAATAGCATTTCATACAAAAATTAATTGAAAATCTTATTTCGTTTAAAAGATATTGAAAAATTTTTCGGCGAGTTTGATTGACATATCCTTACACTCTCACAAATTTAATTTTATATTCTTAATCCTTAGGAAAAGTGGAAATCTCGTTTTGTATATTAAATGAAAAATCATAATAATAAAATCCAGAAAATTCAGAGTAGACACGTTCGAAAGCAAAACAAACACACAATACATGTATATTGTCAGTCCGTGCAGGTGTAGTTAGCAGACTGTGACGATTGAACGCACCCGGTGAATTCTAAATATAAACAAAAACAGAACTCGAGCCCTGTTTACAAAAACTGTGTACATAACACGAGTGTGCTTGATTAGCTAAACTCTATACGCATCTCTTAGTTCGGAATGAAAATACTTGTGAAGGTGTTTTGCTTTCTAACATTTCTAATCTGAATAAAATTATTCTTCTTGATAAAATTTTTAATATTTCGGCTTAAAACACATCAAAATTGCCACTTTTCCTGGGGATTAAGAATGAAGTAAAACTTTTTGAAAGTGCAAGGATGTGTCAATCAAACCCTCCAAAAAATTAAAAGTTTTAATAACTTTTAAATGAAATAAGATTTTTAATTAATTTTGTGTTAAATGCTATCAAAATATATAATTTGTGATATTATACAAAAAAATGAGAAAATTTTGACTTCAAATGTGTGTCCAAGTACCTTTAATTAAAATTGCACTTAACGCCCACTTGTCATTACAGACACAGGAAGCTTCTCTATGGAACGCCATGGCTGCCTTATGTTAGATGATTTTATTATATGCTGTGGTTCTATAATTATATGCTGTGGGTTTGTAATTATATGTTATGCCGTGGTTTCAATATTATATGCTGTGGTTTCATTATTATATGCTGTGGTCTCATAATTATATGCTGCGGGTTATTAATTATATGCTGTGGTTCTTTTATTATATACTGTGGTTTCATTATTATATGTTGTGGGTTCAAAATTATATGCTGTGGGTGTATTAGTATTATTATATATTCAGTCGGCCGCGGTTTATTAGAAACTAGCTATTAGAATCAGGACTTCTCGTTTTTTGGAGTTTACATGCTCAACAATGGCGGTAACTGCAACAGGCCTAACCGTAATAGGAACACGTTTATCTATTTAAAAAAAAGCTAGCGTCGTTGCAATTTTAAATACAGAAAGGAACATTCGTGGGCAACTAATTAATTTCGCTAAAGTCTTCAATATTTAATGAGTATGAAGTCTGATGCTTAGAGTTACAATCTTTTGTGAAGTGTATTTTATTGAGTTAAAATTATATGGAAGTACATTGTATCAATCGCTTATTATGTCTTGCCAATTTAATAAACTTTGAAAAGCTAAAAAGACATTTTTATGAGGTTGACGGCATTCTCCAGGAAGGAGGTAGAACTCACAAGCTAGATATCTAGAATCTTTGCATTATATGACCTAAGTTTTTTCCTTGTGTAGTTTACACTAAAGTGTAAGATACACTGTAAATAAACAAATTTCAGAATCAAACAGAAAACACTCGTGTTACTTAAGGTCAAGATCTAGTAAATGAAAGGTGCCTACAGATTTATCAAACTTGAGAAATAAATTCCTTTATTAATGCTTTACAACTTTAGCTTGGTCAAATAAGGTGTTTCGGAGCATAATTTGTATGTAAACAAGATGAAAAACTGTATTATAAACTGTCATTTTCGATGAAAAATTAAGAAAACGAGTCATGAATATGGAAGTTTTTTTCGTATTCGGCACAGGAAATGTATCCAGATTGCCTACAGTCGTTCAGAGAACGGTAATTAGTATGTTCATGGCCTCTTCTTTAAATCAATATTAAATTTAATATAGGTTTCCGGTTTACTTTTCATATGATTTCAAATTGAATGACATGAAAATACCCAATTTTCAACATAATTCTGCTAAAGCCGTAAAGTACGGGAAAAAGAAAGTTGAAATTGATTATGACGTCATAATGGATCTAGCACCAAAAAAATAGTCTCAAGTTATTTACTAGATCTTGACCTTAATGACACAACAAAATTGTTATAGTACCAGATATATAGTATGGTCGTTTTCACAGACAGCTACACCCTGTGAAGTTTTCCCAGAATGTTCGACCGTGAAGCCGAGTGCTAGCAAAAAACCTCCCTTGTCTTTGTTTAGAACAATCAGATAATGACTCCGACTTTTCCGTCAGAAAAAAGGAAAAATTTGAAGTATTACAATTATGCAGTTATCTTTAAGGTCTTCAATCCCTAATAGGACCAAATTTAATGAAATTGAAAACATAACAGATATGTAGGCATTGAATACTCAGTTTATTTAGACATACTTCACATTTATAACTATATGTTTGTTTAGTGGGGTTTGTCCTAATTCATGACCTTGAATTTTGGTAAGAGTTATCTCCCCTTTTTTTAATTAATAAAAACAATCAATTAAAAAAAATTTGGCAGGTAAAAAAATTATTTTCAATTATCTTTCAATTTTTAATATTTCAATGAATTTTTCCACCGCAGGATTTATTGATATTCAAAGTATTTGAATTTTTATTTTGAAAAAAAAAACGCTTTTCCCCATAGACTTCAATGCAACTTTTGCTAATTAACTACTGCTGCTTAATTAATGAAATTTTTGAAAATTTCTCGTGGGCAATCCTTTGAAAATGCTTTTAAATTAATAGAATATCAGAGTATTGTGTACTTGACGGACATTTAAGGGTAGAGAATTTGGTCCCATTAGCGATTGAAATCCTTAAAGTGTAAACTACACAATAAATAAACAAAGTTATTTAATGATACAACGAAATTTTTATCGTACCGTCTATCTATGGTAGTTTTCACAATTTTCCCAGAAAGCACGACGAGCATGCGTATTCAAGGAATTGGGACTAACGTAGTTGCTAGCGCTCAATGAGAGTACCAAATCAGCGAACACTTTGAGTCGAACTCAAGGGCTGTATTTTACTCAAATCTGAGTTTTTCCCTCAAATCGCTGAGTTGAACTCAATAAAGTGTGCCACGAAAATTGAGTCTTGTTCAAAAAGAGTTTTTTTCTTGAGTTTTGCTCAAAATATCTGAGATAGCTATGTAGCTGTCTCAGAAGTCGACTCAACACAAAAATGGCTACAGGCGCTGATATGGCTTTATTTGTGGCACCACAAATGCAGCCATGTACTTATCGGGGGATTTGGTACTCTCATTCCTAGACGGTAAGCCATGTTGCAGTTGCCGCCATTTTAAGCAAGCTAAACTCCAAAAACGAGAAGTCCTGATTCGAATTGCAAGTTTCTAATAGACCGAAAGAATATATAATAATACGCCCACAGCATATAACATGTATGATTATGAACCAAAAGCATATAATAAAAGAACCACAGCATATAATTAAATTCCCAGAAAGCAAGACTATGTTGGGCCAACATTGACAAAATGTTGCATGGTTGGCGTTGGGGGAGCAACGTTGGACCAACGTTGGACCAATGTCACCATGCCAACCTTCTCGACCATGACAGAGTTCCTATGTTGCCCCAACGTTGGTCCAACGTTAGCAACTTCCATTCACTTTACTTCCCAAGGAAGGAGAGATGTTGATGTTGACCCAACGTTGGCCCACTGTTTGTAATACACCCTTAAAGAAAGTGTTTTTTAAAGTAGGTAGTAGTATGTTGGCCCAACATTGGCCCAATGTTTGTAAAACACCCTTAAAGAAAGTTTCTTTTAAAGTTAGTAGTAGTATGTTGGCCCGATGTTTGTAATACACACATAAAGAATGCATGCGTCTTATCAAGTTGATAGTAGTATGTTGGCCCCGATGTTAGCACGAGTGTTCTTTTGTTTAGGTATGTCAAAGATGGGATATTTATATTGGGTTAACGCTGGCCCAATTATTATACTGCCAACTAAATGATGATGTCATTTTAACAGGTCGAGACCACTAGATTTTCTGACGTCATAATAAATTTGCATGTAAATTAGCTATCTGTTTACTTTACCCAACTGATGAATGAGTCGCAATGCATTGTGGGCTACTACAATTACTCAGCTGTGTTGAGAATAAAGGCCAACATGAATTGTCCCTTGGAAACTTATTTTCAATTCTTTTTTGAAATTTATGGAAGAAATATATAAAATGGTGTATAATGTTTCATTTCTATGCTCACATTTACAAAATTTGCTTTATGAAGCCTTATATATCAACTTATAACACATCGACCTAAACTATTGTTCGAAGAAACGTACTTGTAGGTGCTATCGTGTCGATAAAGCATTCAGTTTTTTCACGTGATATACGTGTACATAGTTCTAGACAGCAGTACAAGGTGCAGTACAAGGTGCGCTTTTATTATTTAACCCCTAAATATTATCAAAAAGATTTTAATGTACATGCAAACATCAAAGCATTTGCACATTATTCGAACTTTTGAAGCAACTATTAATCATATAAAACAACTCCAATATTAAATGTGAGCATGGAGCAATGTCTTGGGAATGTAATCTTTCAATTTCGGACTTAAAAAGTGACAAAGAAGCTATACGGTTTTTCCGGTGACAAAGTGAATATTATGAAGAAACCGACGAAAACCACGTGTCGCCATTAAATCGTAAACACGTAGTGCAGTGTCATGCTTTCGGACTCATTCACTTGATTGGCGAACCGGTGTGACGAAGATATCGTCACGTGTTGAAAATTGCCTTCCATATAAGGTAGTGGTCTCGACCTGTTTAACTGCTGAGCTTTACGTTGGGACAACGTTGGTTCTAATTAAGTTTTAATTTAGATGCACATTCTGAAATATTTAGGAGGACATTCGATGTCCATGCTTTTAATTGGATGACTGTTTTTGTTTAGATTTGTTTAGATCTGTTTGCTTTTTTTTTGTTTAGATCTGATATTTTCAACATTTTAACTTTGAACTTAAGTGCCAGCACCAAATAGTGTTTTATTATATTTTTTTTGAATTGTGCACATGCATGCTTATTTATTTGAAAAAAAAAACCTTCAAATAATGATTTTTTTTTCATGAGCGTTGTATTCATGAGAATTTAGAGAAGACTGAATAAGTTCTCAGGAACAGGATGTGAATGAAGCCTACATATACATAAATCAAAATGACACAGCTTATTAATTAAATGGAAACAAAAGTTAAGCTTTCGCTAAAGATTGGAGAGTCGCGCGGGAATCAAATTACACCCTGTGGAGTGAGCTGTCAGATTCAATTGCTCACATGTTGACGTTGTGATAGGCTGAAAATGCGGGCCAAGCAAGAAGTGAAATTTAAATTTGTGGATTATACACTTGCTATAGCTGCATTTAGAAGCGATGTAAGTATATTTTTTCTTAATTATTCAGGTTAACTGTTAAGATATATTGATTCGGAATTCATTCTTTTCATGTTTTTGCACACAAGCACTATCTATTTTTTAACTGTCTATTACAGACCCGATTGTAACAAGGAAATTAAGGTGCACTAATAGTATAATACATCATTCTCTTTATTAAACGATTTAATTTAAGTAATATTTATTCATAAGTTGGATCAGTAATTGTACTGTTTCTAATATCAAACTATTTTGTATTTTCAGTCAGAGACTACAAGGAAAACAAAATGTTGTGGCGGTAAATAGCAATGAAATCGAAGACCATGTATAGGTTACATCATAGAAGTCGAGTAGTATTGATTACATGGTTTTCATTGGGCGTGGAAATCGAGGGCGCGGAGCGCCCGAGATTTCCACGCCCCGTGAAACTGATATAACCAATAGTACGAGGCATCTATGATGTAAGCAACTTGTCGCATGTCTGATGACGTAAATTTCATTGAGAGTGTCAAAATTCAATAATTAAAAAAAGATTCATTTCAAGCTAGCTCTCCAACATGTCGGACGTTTTTAGTGAATTTGACTTTGACTTTTTAACTGAGTTTGAAGATTTTGACATTTTATCTTTGAGCCAGGTACCCGACAAATATGAAATCACAGAAGCAAATATCAAGGAGTTTAATGTTATAAAGTTTGGAGATTTTACCGTAACTTTCAAAATTTCAAAATGGATTAATCTTTTGAACGACTGGGAACTTTCAACCAAGTTAAATACATGTATTTTAATTTAGTTAAAAGCTAAGAAATATCTTAACATGTTCATTTTTCTGTGGTTATGAACTCATGAAATAAAATCAGTTTTTTTTTTCTCATGACCTGATTTCTGCTTCCTGCAGTGATATATGAAGGGGTGTGGAAAGTATTATCGCATATGTGATATGGGATACATCACCACAGAAAGATCAAAGAAAATCACCGCAGATATGCGACAAGCGTAAAGAAGTGTATCCAGTACGAGTACGTATGACAAAGATCAAGATGAAGAAAACGGGAGGCGACGAAGGGACGGGAAAAGAGCGGGAATACAACAAAAGGACAGTAATAAAGGAAGTGAGCCCCGATTAAGAACTTTGAATTGATAATTTTTCATAATTTACCTCCATTGTCTATTTTAATTTTTTTTTTTTTTTTGTAAATTATGATTGAATTGATGTATATAAAATATTTTCACAGTGAATCACTAAGTAATGTTTGTATGTAATAACTACGTTGGCCAAACAATTTGCCATTTGATATTGTAAAAAAAAGGGTCAACATTGGATCAACCTAACTAACCAGTTGTAAAGGTTGTCTGCTAGTTGGCATACACTAATAACTTGTTTTGAACGTAGTTTATTGATATCAATCAAAGGGATTGGAAACAAGTTCTAAATAACTTAGTGAATTCCTCTCCTTATAATTATATAATACAATATGTGATGCAAAAAGAAAAAAAAATAATACAATCGGTACATGAATAAATAGAATACATCATCTAGAGAATCTACATGTTTCGTCAATAAATTCATGAACAGCAGCAAAAATACTGTTATTTATCTGTAAACTAATAACTACGTTGGCCCAACAATATGCCATCTCACATTTCAACAAAGGGACAACTTTGTTTATTTGTTTAGCACTGTTCCATGAGTAATGTTATTTTGTAATTTATGTATCTTTTATTTTTTTCCCTTTTTAAAGAACATTTACAAATTTGAAATTAATTCAGGATATTTTAAATCTTAAAAAAATATGTATTTTCATTAAGAAATACTTTACAAAGCAAAAAATTTTTGCAGCCATTTAGATTTTTTTGAATTGATTTTCTCTTCTCTCTAATTTTTTTTAGTATTTTATCCATAATTTAATTTAATCTAGTTAGTTAGTTAGTTAGTTAGTTAGTTAGTTAGTTCGACTTTTTAAGGCAAGCCTTACTCGTGAATTCGTGACGTTTAATAAGTCGCGATGACTTCCGAATGAATGGGAAAATGAAAGTAGCATTACGTCAAAAGTTATCAAATTTCAAAAGAGACATGATTTGTTGTAACATGCGCTCGTAAAATTGAACTCCTACAACCGTTTTGAGGCAAAAATGTTTTTTACAACTCTGGCGTATTCATGATGTTATGGATTCTGGAGCTGCTGTTCCTGTTTTTATCTCTGAGCCGTGGCGTCGGGTTCAACGAGGTGGACAAGACTCGATACGAAGAAGGGAGAACGCAGTTCGAAGTTCTACAGAGGCGTTCAGAGAACCCACATTACGGTAAATGTTGGACCAGCACCGTGGCCATGATCCAGGAGGGCTGTAGACATCTTACAGACGTGACTCAGAGCAGGCTAGCGCTGGCTTATCTGAACTGCTTCTTAGAAGTGCAGGGGAGGTCCCCGTACCCGTGTGATGAGAGTATGAGCGTGAAAGAATGCTTACTGGATGTGACGGAGTCAGACAGAACATCTCTGACGAATTTCTTCACGCATACCCACAGCATATGTTATTTTCTGCAGTCTCAGATCTGGCATGAGAACACACAGAATACGATCACCCGACTCAGCCAGGCATCAGATGAAGTGGCCGAGAATCTGGCAGCAACAAAAGGTTTACAGAGAGAGGCTCTCAAAAACCAGGAAATCATCATCCAACAGTCAACAAACCTCAGCAATATTATCAACTCATCGTCCGAAAATCTTCACGCAGTTATGTCAGATTTCCAGAAGACGACAGATGAACAACGAATGCTCATTAACGATATATTTGACAAGATCGTCCACCTTCAGAAGACGATGTTGGGAGAGTTTTCTGGGTTTTACTCTATTGTGTATTACACTGTGTCTATAGTGTTGTCGTACCTCTTAACATCGACTCCCCGCACTGCGGCAGCTAGATTCTGGATGTTTGGTATCGTAACTCTCAATATCGTAGTAGAGAGGATCATTATTTCCATGTTCACCAGTGGTTACATAGAGGAGGGAAATATTGAGGTAATGTTAACAGGGCTTAAAATCATTTGTCTGATGTATGCTGTATGATAAAAGGACTCTGTCCATATTCCATAATATTATTGAAAATTTCTTTTTTGAAGAAAGCAAAACAGGATAAACCTACAATCCAAGTCTTTATTTTGCTATAAAATATAATAATCTTGATCATAAATCATGTGTATTCCTGAACATTGCCACTTCTTTCACTTCAAAATTCCAAACTTAAACATGTTAAAGGCTAAATGACCCTATCCCAAAAAGGTTAAACTCACTTGGTATTTGTTCTAGTCAATACATAGTTATTATCCTATTACCAGTATCTCCATTGGTTTGTTAAATATATCAAAACATATCTTTTAACAATGTTTAATGAAATGTTAATCATGTTTACTTAATGTTTTATAATTTTCATACAGGAGTCTGCCTACAGCTGGCACGTTTTCTGTCGTAAAGTCAGTGGATCTCTAGCAGTGGTCATACTGGTGATTCATGCGGCTCGATACCGGGACCTTAATGTCATCAACAATCAACTCCTCATGGACATCAAATCAGAGCTGCAACTTCTACGTAATTCTGAATTTTATTGTTTACATTTTATATTTATTCTGTCTGTTGATCAATAAGGCCTAGAAAAAAAATATGTTTGTTTCCTCTTTCAGCATGTTCAGGCTGAACAATATAGGATAGATTGGTACAGGCAATTATTTTTTTTTTTTTGAAAATTTTTTTTTTTGCTTCTTTAATCAAAATGTGTATAGAAGTAACATTAATGACAAAAGAAATGGTGTTTTCAAGCATTACTGTGACTTAACTTATAATAGAAAGGTGACCCAAATTTATTTCTGTCTTGAAAAGCTTGCAAAGTTGGAGGCTATAATTCCCTGGTTGAAATCTTGCACATCATGAGACAAAAGCATTAAAAAAATATTTAGGGTCGGCACTATAAATTAGGGTCGGTCGGGAAAGCGGAAACAAACATATTTTTTTTTTCTAGGCCTAAGCATAATTAAGTGTAATGGCTAAGCTTATAAATCTTAAACTTTGCAGGGTATAAAACTTTCTAAAGAATTTTATAACTCCTAGTAAATGGATAAGGACAATATAGAAGCTGAAAAAAATTATTTTTCAAAATGCAATTAAATTTGATTTTCTGACAGAGGTAATTTTTTAAAACATTTATTTTTGTGTTTATCATAAAATCTCCTAGGTTACAAAGAAAAGGGACACAATTCAGATGAGGTTGATCACATCCTTGCAGGTGTCCAGGAAGCAGCCCTCACCGGCCCAGGGCGGGTGTCAACGCCCCCTCTCCACCACACCCACACATCAGCTGCTGCAGACAGTAAGATAGCTTCATACTCTAAAAGTTTGTC
This sequence comes from Saccostrea glomerata, assembly GCA_003671525.1. NCBI lineage: Eukaryota > Metazoa > Mollusca > Bivalvia > Ostreida > Ostreidae > Saccostrea > Saccostrea glomerata. Next base: position 334,156 of record PRKT01000362.1, on the reverse strand, counting down.
ATTGAATTATGTACCTACTTATTGTACATAGGTCATCTGAGTCCCTTAAGAGAGACTCAATGCTATCAAATTCCATCTCTTGTATTGTCTATTAAAAATATGCAACAAAATACACACATCTTTAGTTGAATTCTCTCAAAATCAGAATTCAGATGTGGCCAAAGTTTACAAAACTTGCCATGTGTAAAACTGGGTGCTTTGCAGATTTAGTTTTGTACAAACAATGGCTGAAGAATTAGGAATGGTGTATTTTCATGCATAAAATTTAAAGTCCTAGAACCACAGTTGATGGGCCTCTTCTTATTTTTAAATTCTACATGTAATCATGGCAAATAAACATAAAAAAAACCTGAGAATAACATTTTATCTGATATACAGGTACTGAGGGATATGAATCGATTTCTGTCTGGAGCAGTTCATCCGACTTATCCGAGGAGTCCTCCTACACTGACATCAGTTACCATCCACATCCTACAGACGTCATCAGGGGAGACCACTCTAACGCCTCCACCAGTAACTGTGGATCGTCACACATCGGTGAGGAGGAACTCGAATTCCTGAGAAATTCCACCCCAATCCGAGAAGGAAGCTTCCAGAGAATTGAGGAATGGAGGAAAACTGGTTACTACACTACACCAAACGGAAGTAGGTGGATGTAGATGGATAATTAAGATACTTAAGAACTTTTTTTTTAATGAACATAAAAAGATTTTTTCCTATTCCTTTTTTTATTCATAAATGTATAGTGCTTTTTTAAATTAGAAATATTTTATAACATGACAATTTCTTAGCATTCAATGATTTGATTTTTTTTCCTAATGAAATTGTATGTTCTATCATGTCTAAAGATTTAAAGAACAAGAAAAAAGACTTATAATCAGGTTCTCTTATTGTAGATGCCAGTTCCCATCCCTCTCCTTCCACTTCTGTTGATTCAAAGGTCAGTTAAGAGTTGTTACTCTATGTAATTGTTAGGTTGTATTGATTTTGAAAAAGGTGATACAATACATGAACTATAATAAGCATTTTGCAGTATATTGAAGTCTTAAGTCCTTTCTATAATACATGTATCATTTGATGCTCATGATATATGTATATATATTATAATTTATGAGGACTGATTATTTATTAATATCCATGTTACCGTTCTTGTTTTACTACCATATTACAAAATATTTTTTGTTTATAAAGTTAGCATTTGTAAAATCAACATATTAAAGTAAAGTATTGGTAGCCTTTATATATTTGATGTATTTGTTTCTTTTCGTCTTACACAGGGTGCATCATCCAAGTATAATCTGAGAAAGAGGACACCGACCCAAATAAATAATCCTGCTTTGAGAGACGAGTCTCCACGAGTATTCCGAAATAGAATCAAAAACCTGGAGCGGCTGGCCTTACTTAATAGCACCTCGATACGAGAGAGGCTGCATGATGTCATCTCAGATTCTGTCTATAGGATCGAGGAAAGAAATTAGTCAGGAAAAGTTGTTATAAATATAATTGTGATAATTATCTTTGTTTCCTTTGTTTATTTCACAATATTGTTTGTTCGATTAGTTGTAGCAAAAAGAGCTGTATCAAAGAATACTTGCCAGATTTTAGCGTATGAAAAAAATAATTAATTTTTTTTATTATTTCATGTTTATAAAACTTTCATTGACTTTGTTACTAGAAATTTTTTAGTGAATAGAAGTAACTTCTACTAGTAGATGACATTTCTTTTTTATTATTTACATGTAACCCTGCTCTGTAAATTGTCAGATGTTGATTATTTTGTTTGTTTTGATTGTTTACAGGCATCAAGACTGTATATGAAAATTTATTATTATTTTCAGTTGAATTGTGATAGTTTACTTATACTAATTTCCCTGTTTTTTGTTTTTGTTTTTTTTTTTTTGGTAGTGCTATAAACTGATGCATGGTAAATTCAACATCTTTTTACATTTTTCTATCAAAGAAATCTATCTAAGATATTTGACAAATGTTTATATTTATTTTATTCATTAAGGCCAAAATAAATGTGTTTTACAAAGTATGTCAATTAAGGAGTAGTTTAAAGCCCAAACTCTAGTTAATATTTTGAATGATTTGTAAAAATGTGGGATGGCATTATTTTATTTATAACCCTATTGGTACTACTTGCATGTAGCAAATATTTTAAAAGTTTAAGCAAAAGATTACAAAACATTTATTGATTCTTTTAATACATGTATGTCATAAAGTTTACAAATCTCAGGTTTATCCATAAGTGTTCAAAACTAATAATGTGTTCAATAGCATGTTTAAATTATAGTGACTAAAGATATAATTATTACATAAAGTGAACAAGATCACGGTGATGTAAATAAAGGGACATTGAACCAAAATTTGTATTAGAAAAAAAGTTTTTTTTAAGCGAAAAATGATATCTGTTGATTGATCTTGAATTTTTTTATTTTTTTTTTGTTTGTTTTAGTTTTTATTGTGCTTCATAGTTTTTTTTTTGTAATAGAAACAAGACTTTTTTGAAAAAGAATTTTTTTATTGAATTTTTCACTTTTCTTCCTTGACTGTCTGTCACAATATAATTTAGATAATGCTGTATATGTGTTTCCATGTTTGAAAATATGGGGCATTTGACTTTGTGGTTGCTAGTTAAGTAATTGGTTGTTCAGTTGATTTTCTGTTTAGAATGTCAAAAGTCTCTTCCATACCCACATATAATATTCCCTGAATAATAACTGAAAATTCTTTGCTTGATGGTTATAAATATAAGTTTGGTTACCTATGGAGATATTTCAATGAAAATATTAATATCACTGGATTTTCTGCTCTGAAAATTCTTTGCTTGATGGTTATAAATATAAGTTTGGTTACCTATGGAGATATTTCAATGAAAATATTAATATCACTGGATTTTCTGCTACACTGTATATTATTCATAATTATACATTAGTTATTGAGAAGCTCATTACATAGGAATTCTTGTAGATGATAATCCTTCCATATGATGTCAATTTGACTGTGATGATGTCATGATCCTGAGCAATAATCAGGTCAAAGGTCAGTTTGATATTTTTTTGAGAGAAACTGACTAACTACATGTAGCAAATATTAATGGAAACTTGGTGTTGTAAGAACATAAAGGTTGAATTATTTGAATTTTTACCAAGTACTTCACTTGTGTTTGATACATGTTTATTTTTTTAATGAATGATCATGCATAATTTATAAACCATGTATTCCTGCATTGTTTTGAAGTGTTTTCATTTTTTCTGTTTTCATAATAATGCTTTATTACTTTGGTTCTACATTGATTTCATAGATCAATTGATAACGGCATTTTTCTTAAAATTGTGAAACATGTTTGCAAGAAATAAGATTGATAATGCATCTTTTGAATTGATTTAACTTTTTAATTGCTTTTGATTATTTTTATACACTGCATGAGTATTATACAGTGTATTTGATATTTACCAGGTTCTTAGACATATGAGCCAAAAACTTAAGTGAACTTCTTTTCATACAGTGTTACATGTAATCACTCTGCAAACTTTTTATTTGCTTTTTTCTAGAATCTTTTTGATAATTTTGCCAAAACCTGCAACAAAGACTTTTTAGAGTGAGGACTGTAGAAATGATTAAACATTCTTCTCCAGGTAGAGAAAATTAAGAGATTAATGCCAACTCAAACTTTTCTAAATCTTGGCCTCATAGGATGTGGCAATTATAATTGATATTTTTTGTTTACATTTTTGACATGTATACATGTAACGAGATGTTCCGTACTATATAAAAAAACATCTGTCTCAAGAGCAGCAAGAACATATTAATATAATTATGGGTAAATGTTATGCACTTTCATCTTTTGTAAATCTTAATTTGATTAAGTTCTGATCATAGCCCTCTGGACAAGGGTTGGACCATGATATTTTGTCTACATTTTACATAGGAATGTTAGTATTTTAGGGGAAAATCTTTCAAACATTTTCTTTTCTAAAGAACAAAAAAGGACTGTACTCAGATAACTGTGGCCAATGGTCCTCTGGTACTCTTACTCAATTTATCTATTTTTCTAGCATAATTTTGTGATGTGATAATCTATTTTCTGCTGAATCAATTTATCATAATTATAGATACATGTATTTGATTTACAGAGATTGAGAAATTACATAGTTTGTAAATTTTATATTTAAAGATGATGCTGTTGAGAATTAATGGACAAAGATATTTTGTTCTTGTTTATTTCACTATTTGTTTTGTGCTAGTGCTTGTTGATTTCCTTTATTCTTTGTAAATTTTTGGACTAGAAAAATACAGTATATGAAATTACTTGTGAAGTTTTCTATGGCTTTTAAATTTTAATTTTTAGATCATCTGAGTTACCCAGGTGTTGTTTTGCTATCATTTGTTGTCTATCGTTGTACATTTTATAAACTTCATGGTTTGTAAACATTTAAACATTTTCAAATGCTTTTCTTGAACCTCAAGGGGTTTAAGGATTAAGCATATAAAGTGCTTTTTGTTGATGAGCAAGTGTCCCTCTAAAACAATTTTGAGTTTCATGAGCTGTGGGTTAGGAGTTCTGTTGTTTGGAGAACACACTACAGATCTAGATCAGAAACTGAACATGTGTATAATTTTTTATAGATCGATCTTCTCAGCCCTGGTTATTTAGCTGGTTATATAGCTTGCAGACAAGGTTTGGTAATTGCGTGGTTAAAGGGCAGTTTCCAAAAATATGAAATCCATAGCCCCTGCGTCAAGGTTTTGCTGTTATGCGGGTTTTGTTAAATAAAGTGTGGAAATGTCTGAATTCTTTCAAAATATTGTCTGCTACAGGGTATTTAAGAAACATATTGAGTGTATGGTACAATTGGACTCCTGAAACACGAGAACCTTTTGTCTGCAGAATCTGTTGAAAAATGATACTTTATTTATGGCTTTTATGACATGGAGAAAATATAACACGAGTACAGAAATGTCTGAATATAAATTCAATTCGTGGAGTTGACTTCTAAGTATTTTTTTTTTACCTTTTTACCTTGTTAATCCTTATTATTTTCAGAATAACGTTACAGTTATTTATTTCCTGTTGCACCTGAAAACAAAGAAATACGTCAAAATTTTTCGTTTAATAGGTCGATTGTTTATAAATAGGTGTTCAACCCTTTCTCCTCTTTCAGATTGTAAACTGCAATTTCCATGCCAGAGGCTTTTCTGCATCTCTGCAACGGAGAAACAGCGTACCCCTAAAATATTTCATACATAATTTTATTGTCCTTTAAATATTATATAAGAATTGATTAATATACAGGGAGCAATAGCAATGCATTTAAAATTCACAAGCCAATAGAGCACTTAAATCTTCCTTATGTAGGAAGTAATTAATACAAAACACAATGAATCAGTTATCTGAAGTGTTGTTGATATATGGTTACTGTATTATAGTGTAATATGGAAAGTGTGTGGGGTAAGGACGTCAATCTTCTACTCTTATTTATTGCAATAGTACAATGTATGATAATATAGGCCCCCTATTAATTATAATTGTATGAATATTCACTGAATTGCAATCCTCGGTTTATAACATTTGATACAATGTTCTGTAAATGTACTGTATCAAAAGATAAGGATTGTATCACATTCGTAAACCGGCCTGGCCCCGCCGTCACCCACATCCCTCAACTCAATACTCGGATAATCCTCAGTCCGTTTGGTGAAGGTTGATTGAGGAAGTTTTCAGTTAAGGAAACCGCAAGGGGTTTGAGGTGAATATCAAGATTGAGGTAGTGGAATTTTAGTAACACGGAACCAGGGTGGTCGCTGCGTGATCGGGATGTCCGGGTTCCATTATTGGGTCCTTCAAATGAGACTTTAAAAGCTAAGGTCCAGTGTCGCGGTACATTTAGGTTATGGGACGATTAAGAACCCTCACAGTCCAATGGGCCTGAGTGTCTAGAAAAGGGCTAAATGAAGCTCTTCACCCGGATATGGTGACGCCTCTATATGACTAAAAATTCTCAAACTCATATGAAGCAAAATTCATCCAAAATCTTGTACGCGAAAAGAAGAAAGCACTTGCTGTGGCCTTCAACTTTAACTTTACGATCGTCAACTTCCCTTACTTGTGCAGCAATATACCTTCATCACCTACATACAGAGTTTATATATCTCAGTTGATTCGATTCGCAAGAGCATACTCTAGGTATGAACAATTTCTAAAACGCGGTAAATTATTGACAGACAAGTTGACGAAACAAGAATATCAGCAGTCTCGTTTAAAGTCATCATTTCGTGAGATCTGTGGTCGATACAATAACATTGTCAGCAAACAGAAATACAAGATTTAACCAAAATCAAGAGCTTAAAAACTTCATGCTTTTTGATATATCATTGACAGTTGCTTTTTCAATATAAATGGAACTCGTAGTTGTTAAAATACATTCTGATTGCACACACAAGTACTCTGAAGTTAACATTAAAAAGATTCTTGAGTTTTTGATTGACAATATCTATGTGGTACATGTATTTGAAGACCAGGCCTTCCAACAATCTTTTTGATTCCTATGGGTAATAATTGCGCTTTATTTGCAGACCTATTTTTGTATCCATTTGAAGCAGAATTTGTGCAAAATCTTATGCTTGAAAAGAAGAAAAAACTTGCTGAGGCCTTCAACTCTACATTTAGATATAACGACGATCTATTGTCAATTAACAATGGTAATTCCCATTCCTATGTCGATACGATATATCCTGGTGAGCTTGAGATAAAAGATACCACATAGTCTGACAAATCTGTTTTCTACTTGGATATCTTACCGGAAAAAGTACACTAATGGTAATTTAACAACCGAGCTATATGATAAACGTGATAACTTTAAATTTTCTATCGTCAACTTCCCTTACTTATGCAGCAATATACCTTGAATTCATGATTTGCATACGGAGTTTATTCATCTCAGTTGATTTGATACGCATGAGCATGCTCTACGTATGAAAAATTTCGAAAACGCTGTAAATTATTAATAAGTTGATGGAACAAGAATATCAGCAGACTCGTTTAAAGTCATCATTTCGTTAAGTTCAATGGTCTATACAATAACCTTGTCAGCAAGTACAATTTATCATTGAATCAAATGCTGACTGACGTTTTTTTTTTCATACTAATTGTTAGTCTATTGTTTTTACAATGAATTGACGACGGATTTTCCCGTTATTTCCAGATCATGACAAGGAGCACACGGCTGGTGTAACCGGTCGGCAGAGGATGCTCACTCCTCCCTGAAACCTGATCCCTCCTCTGATGTTTTGGAGGTTTATGTTAGCTCTGCTCCTATTTTGTATTGTTTTATGGACTTTTGATCTTGAATGCTGTTACCTATCTCCTTATGTTTCATAATTGAATGAAATGCTGATTGACGTTTTTCATACTAATTGTTAGTCCATTTTTATACAGTTAATTGACGTCGGATTAACCCTTTATTTCCCGATAATGACAAGGAACACACGTCATGTCTGACCAGTTAACAGGGGATGCTCACTTTTCCTTGAAACCTGATCTGATCCCATCTCTGATGTTTTGGAGGTCCGTGTTTGCTCCATCTGCTCCTATTTCGTTTTGTCTTATGGACTTAAATGATCTTGAATACTATTCGTTATATCCATATTATTAACGTAAAACAACATATAACCAAATAATTTAACATTTTGTACAGTATTGTAAAAATTAAAAAAAACAAAACAAATTAGCGCCTTTCGGAATACAAGAACTTATCAATGCCGAACTTTAGCACCTTTTAAATATTAACGTAAGAGAAAATGAATGTAGAATCCAAACTATTTTTCATGAATGTTACCTTGCAAATGGCCAAAAATAATAATAATTTGGAATTTTACAATATTCATTTTAATTGAAAAAAACGTTTGTTTAATAGGACACTTCTAATTGTTTGCGATAGGAAAATATACGTGTTCTTCAACGTTAACGTGAACATGTCTCATCAAGAAATTATGAAATTTGGCATGCTAAATCTACAGTTTAGGTTTCCTGTCCAAGAGCCGTATTTTGTTTAAAATCGATATCAAGCGGATCGAAATGAAACTTAAATGCTCCGTAACTTATCATGGTTGTCTAACATACCAAAAATGAGTTCATTTTCTGCAAGCATATAGGAAAATAAGCTGAAAAGCTGTTAGGCTACAAATACAGAAGCAAGAAGAATAACACCGTCCTTTGGTTTCTTGAGGACTAATAAATTGTCTTCCTGTACACTTTTTTTTTTATAATATGAAGTAAAATGTTTTTTTTTTCAATTTTCCAATAGCTGGCTTTCTGACAAAACTGATGCTGATAAGATATATTTTAACAGAATGTACGGGGTCCAATGAACTGAAAATTAAGTAAGATTTTGTGTCCTTTTGTAACACAATCAAGAAATACATATGTATTTTTCATATTTTTGAGATTTTTTTATTACTAAAAATAATGGAACTAGTTCAAATTCAAAGTTATTCGGTACTTTATGGATTTTTAGAGAAAATTTTGGTTCAATTATAACATAACACCATTGGTTGAACAAATCATCATGTTTTTCCTCTACAAAATTAAATGAAAATTAAAAAAAAATAAAAATAGAATAAAAAGGAGTGATACATAATTCACAGGGATTTCACACAAATAAAATAAAGTTAGCATGGAATCCTTCATCAAATTGTTTATAATTAATTAAACTGTTTTACTGAAGTGTTTTTTTGCTTAAAGATGAGGCTTTCCTGTTGCAGCTTTTGTCAAAACAGTTTAACCAGTGCAACGTCATGTCCCTCCAAATCCGTTGTAAAGTGCTTTGTAGAAACAGAAACGATTGCTAAAGACACAGGTTTTTATGTATATTATTTAAACTTCTAGTGTTGCTTATAATTGCATGCCTTTTTAAAAATATATTTATACATGACAAACTTCAAACTCAAACGTGTTTTTATTACAGGTTTTCAGTGATCAAATACATTTTGAATATATTTGAATAAATTCATTGAAAATTTTACAAAACTTACCTATTAAGTCTCGGTAAAAAAAGAATTCCTTGATTTAAAATTTAATGATGTGTTATTGTTCTTAATTATATATAAACAGATGTTGACGTTTTGTTCACTAATCTACAAAACCGACTAGAACAAACGCAATGCAGATCGAAGACTCAGAGTAATGAAAGTAGGATCATGGATTGCTTCACACTCAGTAATATACTAGTAATTGGTTTCGATTTCAAATATGAAATGAAACTTACAGTTAATTCGCACTGTGACTTTTCAAAATCTGATTTTTAAAAAGATGAAAAAAATTCAAATGATTTACTATAACATTTTAAGAAATATAAAGTGTTTAATGATTTTTTAAATATGTTTTTCATGAATAAAATTTGCATTGATATATTATATGAGACTTGTTTTCCTGGAAATGGACTTATTTCTTCATGTTCTCTGTAGATGTTCTCTCTATGTCAACTGCAGCTTCCCCACCAAATTGTATTGAAAGTTCACCACCACAGATACAAAATGGTAAAGAATGATGATATTTCATCATGCATTGAAAATATCGAAGAGCTTTTGGCACAAGACTCAAAATTTACATGAAGGAGTTGATAGCATATTTTTCTTGCCATTTTTATCTTTCATTTATTTAATTATCCATCATTGTTCTTATGATAAATTGATGAGAATATTTATTTTATTTCAATTTTATTGCATGTAACTTATCAAAGAAGTCTTCTGGGGCAAACTAGATAAGAGTAAAATATGAAAATAAATAATCCATTTTAGAGAACAGAATAGAGAAGAAAACTACGGAACTCTATCGGATTTCAATAGCTCTGGCAGGAGTTGGTGGGATTGTGTTTGGAGCTGCTGCTGCTATATTTACCATGTCTGCTGTAGCTAAAAGGAAGCAAATCAGAAAGAGAAGGTAGATATACAGATGCATATATTTTCTTTAACTTTTCGTTCATCAAACACTGTACAAAGCATAATCAGTAAGTTCTAAATTTTTTTATGACGAAATATACTTACAATATATATTTACTAGTTTAATAGTAATATATTTTTTGACAGGAAGGGGGCCACCTTTATAAATGCTACATACGAACACAGTGATATTGTAATTCCCTCTAAAGCATCAGGAGGAATAAATACAGAGCTAAACGTGAGTATATAAAAGCAAACATATCTTTTATATTTTCTTTTAGAATTTTCCATATTAAGATGTTTTATTTACTGTTAACAACAAGGATTGACTGACAATTAAGTTTTACGACAAACAAGATGATTACAGCCTGTCCTTTGTTAGTTTTCCATATCTATGTGGTATTGTTACATAACAATCAGCATATGATGTTTTTCCCTTTTTCGACATTCAAGAGAATGCTTTGATGCATGTAGGTTACTGAGAAATAAGTTGATATTTCTTGCATTCTAACAACCATCAGAATTTCTTAAACCACATGATTGTTGTACAATGATCTTATTGACAGATATAGCCAATTATTGTGTACATGCATTTCGACTTATATAAATCATACCAATATTGGTAAGCTTTTCAAAAACTGAATTTGACTACGATTATTTCCTTAACTTATCTAAACATGGATTTCACGGATGGTGCGCTGATCATAAGGGAATGCTTATTCTTGTGCAATACTAATAATAATTAGAAATCAGCTGTAAATTTTGATTATACAAAATTTACAATACAACATAGTTTTATTTTCCTTTTCTTGCCTTTCCTCTGAAATAATAACTAGAATTTTTAAAAAAATATTACTGAACCTTATTTGATGTAAACTTTTGTCACACAGCCTTCTGACGTAGGAAAAGATACTGAGCCAACAAACAGAAATGGAAGTCACCTTCACACAGTACAACAATAAGGTACCTTACATAACGAGCCTACAAATTCATCCTTCAAGTCAATGCAACTAACATGGGACGCAGAGTCTATGAAAGAAAAGATGGAGGAAGAATTAAAATAGGAGAAAGCCTATGTGGCTCCTATAGGGAAAACATAAATTGAAAAAGGAAGAAAAATCAAAAACACTTCGTTTTACAGTATATTGTTTTATTTCTAAACATTGTTGGGTTAACTTTTTGAAATTAGTGTACGTATTAATGTTTTTTACATCAATATTTTGTACATCTATTTTAAGAGAAATACTTTTCTGAAATAAGCAGGTGACATTTCTTTTTCTCTTTTTATTTAAATCTAAATGATTTGACTATTTTACATAGGGTTATTTGCATCGTGAATAGACTGTAACAAGAATTACGTTAACTTTGTTGTCAAGAAAAGAAATGTTTATTTAACTGGGTGAAGGGAATTATTTTTTCTATAGAATATTATCAAATGAAATAAAAGTTATTAATACAGCTACAGAACTCTAGCGTTATGATTTAACCGTTTTATATTTTTTGTCTTTGACCATATCGCTAAACAACATATCCCGTAACGCAAATAAAGTGCAAATTTATAATAGTGCATAACATTTCGGCGCACATTTGCGGAGAATTTTTCAACTTTCCAGCATTGATCAATTAAATAACTTCCACTCCCCAATTTTAGAATATAATATATAAATTGTATTGTTTATTTACCTCTTAACCCTTTATAATCGTCTATACGGACAAAGAACTCCCATTTTGTTGTCAGATGGCAGAACATTCAAAAGAAGCAAGTTAATTGGTCTGTTGAGAGGACAGTACTTTTAAAGGAATAAGGAGGTGGAAAAACTATAATAGGTTGGTATAGGAAACTGTTAATAAAATTGTATTTGTGGGAACTTATGAAAACGCTGAAATAATATTGAAGCGTAACTTACTACCTAGTATTCCATAAGAGATATATCGCAGTTAGCACAATTCTTGTAAATTATGTCTTACTTATGAAGAGTAAAGAGCAAATGTCTTTTTCGAAAAAAAATTAGTGCTCTACAGTATATTTTAAATTAGATAATGGCAGGTATTTGATTGGCTAATGTTGGAAAGTAGAGATATACCCCTAAATGTGCGCAGAATATTTTATATTTGCATTGCGAAATCTGTAACGTTGTACAATGTAGTAAAAGACCAAAATAAAACAAACGCGCTTCATTTATGCAAGATAGTATTTATATTAAGATAGGATTCTTCTCTGGTTTCTGACTAGATGAAATATTAAAAGTATATTTGCTTTCATATCTTATAAATTTAGATGTAAGAGATTTAAACGACAATATTTTTCTTTCCTCGACACAATTGTAAATAAAAACATTAAATAGAAATGGTAAACTGCTATTAAAAACTAGCAGGAACTATATTTTTGGCGGAGTGCTTGGTTGCGTATGAAAATATCTTCTTTTCTGCTTCTCAAAATTATTATAGTACAATGAATTTAGTTATGATTTTTACACAATCAAAGACTTGCAGAGATTTTTTTTGATTTAAATTAATAATAAGAGACTAAAGTTTCAAAATATATCAAATAAATATTATTTTTCAAACAAATTAGAACAGTATTACCTTTTTAAAAACTTTGAATTTCAATCTAAGTACATATTTGAGCTGTAAATCCCTAAATAGTATTTTTCTCTCTCTCTTAGTAAACGTTCAAAACCTTTTGTTCTTGTATAAATTTGAATCTTTATGTGACAACTTTACCATATATGAGAATAAAAAAGAATTAGATACAGGAAGCATATAGAAATAACATATATATCCTAAAAATTTAAGAAAAGTAAAGAAAATTGGGATTAGCCAATATCCATTTTAGCGACCTCATTTTAGCCAATATCCATTTTAGCGCCCTCGGGTGACAACCCTACTTAGTCTTGATAACAAATGATCTCTCCCTACTAAACAGTCCATAATTGTATATTGTCAAATACCGGCAAAAGAAAAATCATTTTCTAAAATCAAATGAAAGTTAAATAACATATTTTTATGTCAATTATTTTTTTTAATAATATATAAACATATAACTACTAGTATAAGATGTCCCCATTTTCAAGAAAATTAATGTTTGGTTTCCTTTTCGCAACCGACTGTCTAACAATGGCCCAAAACCAAACAAACGGCAAACTGCGCAGTAGAAGCAATTAGTACATGTAAAATGTGCATTTTGTGTTATTTTATGTATATACACAAATGTGTGTAAAGCCGTATTGAAAATTCAGCATGGATGTTGAAGTTCTCGAAAATGAAAAACTCATTTTTATACCCCCGCTTGAAAAGTTGGAATGTATAGTAATTGGGGTGTCCGTGTCGCGTCCGTCCGATTGTTCGTCCATCTGTCAGCACGTCCTTGCGTTATACTATTAAATTACTGAGACTTTTACAGAATCTTTGGTACATGATGTGATATTCTGCTCCTCCAATCTTTTTCATCTGACACATTTATTAGATTTCAAATGGCACACAGGCACTGCCATTCTTTCTCTGATTTTAACAGCTACCATTTTCTTATCATCACGTTCTCCAATGCTACTAAATAAAATTTAATGAAACTTTCAAGACATTTTATCTTATAAGAGTGCCACTCTGACCTCTTTTTTTAGTTTTAGATTTGACACTTATTTCAGATCCCCCATGTTCACCAAAACTTTCTCACCATAATCATATGGGAGCCCGGGGGTCATTTTGTGGGGTCAGTACTCATAGTACCTTTAGTATATTCTGAGACGAGAGAAGATAAACAAACATTGTTTTAATTGTGGACAAACTTTTTGAAATGTTTGCCAGGTGTAAGCATCGTAATTTTTAAGATTTTTAATGATGAAAAATTGTAATTAAACATTACATTGTATAATTTATATGTAGAAAAATACCACAAAGTTCTACACTAGTATCTGAACATCAAAGAAATTGTATGATAACTTGATATTTTACACTTATTTTTAAAATATTTTTTCAAAATTAGTCACAACACAATTACATCAATTCATGCAACATTTTTTATGTCCTATAGAAGTCGTATAAAATTTCGGAATGGTACAAAAAACACATCGGGGTGAAACGTATACACATTTGTTCTGTGTCTCTTTAAGAATAGTACACTGTACTTAAGTGTATAGGTAAAAGGAAAAACAAGTGGAACAAACGGATAGACAACAAAAGAACCAGTTGTACATACCAGGATGAAAAATATAGTCTCTTCTGGTTTCTTCTAAAAGGGTATAAAAAAAATAAAATAATAAAGAATAGCTCATTTGAATAAATGAAGGTATTTCTGAGATAATAATTTTCAATAATATAATCAGATAGTATAATTTTTTCAAGTCCTTATTCAAACTTTAAACAGTAAAGAATACTCATCATCATTACAATTAAACTTCGTACTACCTCATAAGTACACGGCGCACACACACACATGCAACATTGGTTTTTATTTTATTTTCTTAAATTGAATTTACTCTTATATAAATTAAAAAAAATATTAACATGTATACATTTCTTACATTAATAATCTATAACTTTACTCACAATAGAAGCAGTGAAAACAATTTTCCGTGACAAATTATGACTGGTGTATAGCTCAACATATTCAATACAATGGGTAATGTGATTAATTGATTTAAGGTCTAGGGTTAGCCATTTTATTATATGGCAACCCCGAGACCGTGGTCTCATTCGCCAATAATAATAAATAAATTTTATTCCGGTTTTCACTTGCCTTATGGTTTATAATAAGTTCATTATATTGAAAAAGCGAAAATGAACTATCCTTTTTTTAAAATCTTTATTCTTAATCATTATGAACGTGGTTTACAAGGCTTACGATGTTTTTACTTTCCGAATGGGAATTTAATTATTGAATTTTCGAAATGCAGCCATATTTAAGACATAGTTACATGTCGAAGCATTAACTTTACTGGTGAATGTTTGCTGAACATTGTATAAAATTATTGCAACACATTGAACAATTTATTATAGATCAAGTGTATAATAAAATAACACAAATATTTAAGAACGTTCAACCAGCTTCGTTATAATGTGTTTAAAAATCAATACCTAAAATCAATAATCGGGTCTTCCTTTCTAGATATTTCTTAACCCCTTTAAATTTGCTGAGAGAGACTGTTTTTTACGGTTTATGAATAAGAATACATGAGCATTTATTGTTTGTAGATTGTACATATGTTACCTATTAGATTTACATGCATGTACTTTAATCTGGATTATAGGAGAGAGGTATATGTATTGTTTCTTTACCTTTATAAAGAAAAAAGTTTGGATTTTTTACTTTCATATTTAGATATTTAAAGTTAAAGATTTATTTATAGAAAGATATTGTTCAAACATGAATAAAAAAGAAACGTAGAATTGATCCCAATTAATAGGAAATTTTTTTTCATATTAATATTCAAGTGTTAGTTTACATTGCATTTCCGTTTTTAAAATAAATGATGTATTTTATTTGCATCTTATCATTGTTGCCTTTCTCTAAGAATTTCCTTATTTAATGATGATTGTATTTCTTAACAATGCTTATTTAATTACACCTGTTTTCTGGTTTCCGTTTACAGCAATGACAATACTTTTCATATGTATGATATCAGTTTTTTGTGGAAACAAGATTTATCTTATACCAGTTTATGCTATCGAATATGTAATTTTTCATGATTGTATAGCTAACATAAAATCTATCTTCTGTGCAACTGGAATATGGTACAAAATATCATATTGCATTTTATGCTTTTTGAGCATTCTTAAAAATTTTGCAGAATATTTCATTTATTTTGTAAAAACATGTTTAATATTTTGTCTAAAGTATACATGTATAACATTTTGTTCAATATGGTGTTGCTTGCTTTGTGTCCTTTGGAGCCAAAATATTGACTCGTTTGTTTCAACATTCTCTTATAACGAAACAGAAAATAAAGTAGAAAATACACCCTTACATCATGGATCTTCATTGGTGAACAAAGAATGTACAAAGTTAGAAACTCTTGACATATCGGCTTTAGAAACAGAAAAAGTTTTGAAATACAAAAAGGAAAGTGAGACATGTCATTGCAACACAGCTGTTGATAAAACGAAGAAGGAAAATGTAAGCATTCATTAAAAGTGTCACGGGGAATATGCGATTTTTCACAGTCTCCTTGCACTACCAATTGCCACATCTCCTGAGGATATTGAAATTGAGTGGAAGAGAAATAACAGAAAAATAAATGCTGATAATTACAAAATCAAAATAAATACTATATTTGAAAAATATAGCCATGAAATGGCTATAATTAGTTCCTTGAATATTTCATTTATTGAAGAAGAAGACTATGGACGATATATATGTGAGATTCATAAGACAACATACTCAGGACCTTGTTTAATAAACGGAATTTTTATGGTAAAACAAATAAGGCACACTGTCACTTATACAAACCTTTTCAGTCACCATTCATTGCAAAAATGCAAGGGGATAAGAGACGTTATTTTCGTTCCCTTGGGAAGTAAATTCCAAATCATATGGAACCCTTTAAGCTTAGGATATGACGGAACTAATATAACACAAAAGTATTTTATAAACGGAGAAGATACAGCATCGACAGAAAAAGGTATAGTGGTTGTTCTTTTTTGACGATACTTTTATCTATATTTATTCGCCCAAAATTCCATTTTATCCCGAGGGGATATTCAAAAACTGAAACAATATATAATATTAATTCTGAGTTTACATTTTCATTTTTTGCACAGTGTGCTGACTTGTCTGTTTATGGTATGCATACAATTGAATACATGCGCCTAAAATATGACAAGGATAGAGGAAAATTGGTTTATGCGAGAGTCAACCATCCTGATACTTTTATAGTGCTTCCTGATACTGAACGCTTTAAACATTTGACCAATTTAACTTTTGTGAAAGAAATGGACAAATATATGTCATCAGAAAGTTTAATGAAAGAAATTTATCGGGATGTCAATGTAAACACTATCTTCAAAAGATTTCTATTGGAAGTATTTATCATATTTGTTATTCCACTACTACTAACTTTCTGTAACCTGAGCGGAAATATAGCTTCTCTACTACTTTGGATTTGCCGTTTTACACTTGGTATCAGTAGAGAGAGTTACAGATATACCTGTTATATATTTTGCTGTGAAGACGATCAAGAGGTAGCGAAACAATTGTTTGATAAACTACTGAACGACAACATTAAAGTTGGTATAATACTTAACGAGTGTGAACTGAATAGATCCGGAAGAAACAATTTTGAAATTACAGCTGATATAGTAAATAACTCAGCGTGTTTCATATTTTTCATATCACCTGAGTACTTAAATGAAAAACAGTGTTACAATTATCACCTCATTCCTATCATAGAAAACATAAAAAGCGGGACCATCCGTGAAAGCAATGTGCTTCTCCTAATGCATCCAAAGGCGGCTCTTCCGGAAGCCGTTAATTTTAACTTGCCATGCATTCCTAAATTAGAATGGAGGACGTATAACATTGAAGCATACAGACGTGTGAGGAATTGGCTTCCTAAAAAAGTATTTTGGTTTCCGGGTATTGGAGGTGTCCAAGAATTTTTTCTGATAAAAAGAGTTTCAATTAGATAAATGTTGAGCAAAATTCATAACTAACCAGAAATATAATGTTCACGCCTTGTCTTTGCTTGGTGTGTATCTTAATCTTTTACAGAAATGATAGAGATTTGATATGATAAAATTTAAACCACGTTTTGAATGCTATGTAAGACTATAATAATTTTTTTAAGATATTCTTAATATTAATTTTTTTTTCATAATTTACCAGAAACTACAAAAATAGGTATATTTTTTTCTCCTACTCCAGAAATAAGAAGGGAAGGTTTGAATGGTTGTGTTCTAAATGGCTATGGTATCAGCTTAAATATTACTTGAGTATAAGAATATGGTATATCATAAAAAAATGAAGAAAATGGCACGAATGAAGACCATTTTGGAAATATAACGGCATTAATTGGTACAAGTTTTAAACAGGAAAGGCTAAAAATAACTCTTTTCAGAGAAAACAGTGTCTACAGCTGTCGTCCATTCAATTTGTTGTGTATAAAGTCTGATAAACCACATCTTTTTTAAAAACAAATCATTATGAGCGATATTTCTACTCTACATTGGAAAAGATCCACTAAAAAAATATTTTTTTCTGCAATTTTTAAAGAAAATACGGGAAAATGCACAAGTTCATGACATTCCAAATAGTTTAGGGTGTCATATGCTCTAGAGTGTCAAAGTGAGGAGTTGATCCTTACGTCATGGGTTCGAATCCCAATGTGGGACGTTGAGACCAGTCCTGTGGATGAGGCCGTATAAACCGAGGCCCTGTGTCGCATGAGGTGCTGGTACAAAAAGACCCCTCCCTGCTTAATGGCACTGAGCGCCAAGTATAGTTCTCCACCAGCAAGTGGTGGCGTCTCCATATGAGTGAAAAATTCTCGAGAGGGACGTTAAATTATATACAACCAATCATCAAATATATGAGACAAACACATTTTAATTTTTTACTGCATGGAATTTCTATAATTCAGGTTTTAGTAATTTTTTGTTGAAAAAAACAGTGACAGATTTGTGTGGAAACCATACCTTGTTCTTATAGTTTAGTAATAGAAGATTGCAGACTTTGACATAAAATGATTACTGCATGATTGTTGAAATAAAATAAACAAAAGACTGCTTGACTTGCAACGATCAAACTACCATGACACTCCTTTAAGACATGTGGACATTGTTTGAATTAAATCAGTTTTTATTATTAGATTTAAGATTTATCATTGAAACATTCCTGGTTCAGATAATTTGTTTTTATTTTTAAAAAATGGATATGCCCAGCCGGTAGTGTGGTCATTTAAATTCTAACCTAGAGATATCATCTGGCTAAATTTTAGTGTTAGATTAAATTTGCACGAACGAGAATGTTCTAAATCATGAAATTTATGGAGATAACAAAAAGTATTCAAGCTCAAAAGTCCCTTAAACAATACATAATTGGAGCAGAGCAAACACAGGCCTCAAAAACATCAGAGGTGGGATCAAGGGCCATGGAGGAGTAAGCATCCCTTGCTGACTGGCCACCCCGCCGTGTGCTTTTTGTTATGATCGGGAAATAACGGAAAATATGTGTGTATATAATGGCTTAATAATAAGTACCAGAAAGATGAAAAAAAAATCAGTTAATATTTGATTATAAATGATAAAATTGTATTTGGTGAAAAGGTCATTGTATCGACCATAGAACTTTCGAAAAATTATGACTTTAAATGAGACTGCTGATATTTTTGTGTTAGCTAATTGTTTTAGTAACTAACCTCGTTTTAGAAATTGGTCATACCTATAGCATACTCTTGCGTGGCGAATCAACTCAGAGATATAAAACCCGCAGATGATAAAGGTGCATTGCTGTATAAGTAAGGGAAGTTGACGATTGCAAAGTTAAAGTCATCACGTTTATCATACAGCTTGGTTGTAGCATTGCCATTGACATCTTATTCAAGTAAAATATCCAAATATAAAACACGCGTGTCAGATTCTGTGGTATCCTCAAGTCAAGGCTCAAGTTCATTGGGATATTATTTTATCGTGAGGAATGGTTCTATAAAACCCTGAGAAGTTAAAACGTTTTATGTTGTTGGTTTTTGTATAATTTTGTGATAACAAACTTTCCTTAGGTTCCCTGAATTATTATAACATGTATATGTAATTTCATAGTGTCCAAAAGTTCCCTGGAATTTTTAAGTATCCACGTCTGACTAACACCACTTCTCAATAAATATAAAGTTGTAAAATATATTGTAAGCCAAAACTTGGAAATGCAAAAGTTTGATAATACCTGGAAAAACAGGAAATGTTTATTTGATAATTTCATTAAGGTATAGACTGTGACACGTTATATTTATATGTATATATATTTTTTATTATTTTATGTTTATACATAAGATCAAATAAGCGCCACTTACCAAAAAGAATGAACGTGAGTGAGAAGGTGAGAGTAAAAGGCATGTAAAAACAATACTTTATATTGCTCTAATATGTTTGTAATAAGATGAAAAAATTAAAAATAAAAAAAACACTTCTCAAATATTTTGTTGCACAGCTTTCCTATACTTTCTCCTTAATTTCTGTTAATACATCTATATTTCATTCAGGAGTAAAGAAAGAGGCTTGATAGAACATTTACTGATACTCAATATGTATCATCATTTGTAAGAATTTTATGAAGTTTAGGAATCCAATATATATTTGCTAATTGTAATTTGTGTTTGGTTGTTGGGAATATTTAAAAAAAAAAAAAAAAAAAAAGCAGACCCACCACAATGACAATGTGATCGAAAATTCACTTAGAAAAGCTAAAAGAATACAACTGCTGTTTTTATACTAGTAAATTGTACATTTATAACATTATATTAATACAAATGTGCTAAAACATGTCTTTATAAAAAAATATTAAGATATAAAAAGATATTCAAGTGAGGGTTCTTAAAAAGAAAATAAATGTTTTGTATTAAAAATAAAATAAATCTTGCTAAAATTATGTTTACTGTAAAATGCAATGAATAGTTCGTAGCGAACAAACAATATAAAATCGTGTTATTGTTATTTTTATAACTAATTATATGAATACAATAAAGCCGATTTCACTAATTTGGCAAATCTAGAAATAAATGTTTATAAACATGAAAACTTGTTCACTGGCATATCAATTATTCCTCATAATTATTTGTTGGCAATTCAATTCAATTCAATAGTTTATTCTCGTAAACCGTACAACAGTATAGAGAAAATACAAACATAAATTATGTACAATACATATAATACAGCATGTGTGAGAAAAATAAAGCCAACAATAAAAAATGACAGTTTCCTAAATTAAGCAACCAACTCTTTCAATAATAAACATAGTATAACTAGTTGAATTTTATTGTTTTAGACTAAATAATGTTCGGACTCAAAACTTAAGTATTTGTATGGTATACATTAACCTGGAGGGGTAACTCTCTTATTAACTATAGTAATGAATTTATAAAGGTTATTGATAACGGATACTTTTTTACATGAAAATAAATTTGAAAACTTGAAAGCACTTGGTCGAGTTGTATATGTTGATGGGACTAACAATTTTCTACTATCATTTAGAGCTGGACACGACATAATATAATGGTATTCGTCTCCAATATCATTATTACATAGAGTACATAGAGTCTTTGGTTTGATGGTATATTACTCCATCGGCCTATTTCTATGGGTAATTTATGATTACTGGTTCTAAATCTTGCTAATGTAATTATAGTATTAGTTGACACATTGATATTCAAATACTGCCTAGATGTAAAATTACTATTAGTGAACAATTGATAAATTTTGCCTTTACTTGATGCATCACAATTTGAATTCCAGTTTTGTATGAATTGATCAATGAGTGTTTGCTTAATTATATTTAACAACCATTTTTCATTTTCTACATTTTGAGACATCCAGACATAGTTCAAACCACATTCTTGTAAAATATTTTGCATACATTCAATCCATTTAGAACTACAATTAATATTGTTGTACATTGATGAACTGTATAGAAAACTATATAAAATGTGACATAATTTTGTTTCTTTACATTTCAACAGTTTTACCCAAAATCTTATCATTCTCATTTTAATATTTACACTCAATGGATATCTACCAAGCTCGCCGTAAACCATATAAATTGGAGTAGATGTCTTAAGATGAAGTATAAGTTTACAAAATTTTAGTTGAAGTTTCTCAATAATGTTTACATTTTCAAAATCCCCATATCTCACAACCATATAGAAGGATAGGGATAACCATTTTATCAAACATATCAATTTGACAATCAATGGACAAATTTAATTCTCGTGCTTTTTTTATTATGGCGTACATAACTCTTGTTGCTCTTTGCACAGTATATTTTCTAGTACTATAAAATGATCCAGTTCTTGAAAAAAAAAACACTCCTAAATATTTAAATTCTTTTACAATTTCAATCTCATTATTATTGTAAGTAAATACTACATTAGAAGATTGTCTGCCCTTACCAAAAATTAAAAATTAAAATTTTTGTTTTATCAACATTCACTTGTAATTTCCATTTTTCACAATATTTTTGAAAACAATAGAGTTGATATTGGAGATCTTCCTTAGTTTCAGACATCAATACAGTATCATCTGCGTAGAGCATAATCATTATTCTTAAGTATACATCTAGCTTTTGTTCAATTTCTTCAGACAGATTTTTCAATCCAATAACATTTTTCTCTATTAAGAATTCTTCTAAATCATTTAGATACAATGCAAAGAGAAAAGGAGACAAATTTTCACCCTGGCAAACACCGTTTCGACAAGGAAAATATTCAGAAAAATCATTGTTATGAGATATTCTAGACTTACAATCATTATACATATTAAAAATAACTTTAAAGCATTTTCCCGTTATATGATATTTAACAAGCTTTTTCCACAGTCCTACTCGCCATACTTTATCAAATGCAGCTTTAAAATCAATAAAGGCACAACATAATTTCTTTTTCTTAAATAATGTCAGTTCTATCAATGAATGAAGTACAAACATGTTATCAATGGTAGAATAATTTGCCCTAAAGCCGCTCTGGTTTTCCTTAATAAGGTCAATATTATCTGCATATGTGGTCATTCTTCTACACAATACAGATGTAAAAACTTTTCCAAGACAACTTAACAACGTTATAGGACGATAGTTTTGTGGATCAGTATAAGTACCTTTTTTCTTATAGATTGGTTTTATATTTCCAGCTAACCATGCCTCTGGGACAATACCTGTATCAAATACTAGATTAAACAATTTTACATACAGCGACACCATAACGTTAATAGAAGATTTAATGTACTCATTTATAACAGTATCAGGTCCTGGAGATTTATTGTTTTTAATTTTAATCTTCACCACACTCAGAATTTCATCTGGGGTAATAGGGTCATTAATAAAGGAACTATCAGCAAACGATTCCACCATATGATTGTCTAGTTCGTCATCTGAACCTTCTGATTCATGTTCATTTTCATTAACATTCTTAAAATAATTATAAAAATCTACAATATTTATGTTGTGGTGCTCTTTAGGTCCTTTACCATTTACAATATTCCAATATTCTTTTGGGTTTGAACTTCTTAGTTTTTTAATTTTACGTTGCAATTTAGCTCTATAATCTTTGTATGCTTTATTTAGAGTAGATTTATATTTTCTTTGGGCATCTTTCAATTGTTGTTTGAAAATATTAGATCCATATAATTTGTATCTACGTTTAGTTTTTCTACAAAATTTCCATGCCTTGTAGCAATCATCGTTAAACCATTGTTTAGTTCTTTTATTTCTATCAGTATCAAAAGTGCGTGGTAAAAATGTACCAAATGTAGTTTTTGCCGAGGATAGTATTAGATTAGCCGTTCTATTAAAAAGAAGATCTACATCGCTTTTATGAATATTATCAGGGTCTGATATTTTGTTGTCTAGAGTTTGCTCAATATTCAGCAGTTCTAGTGCACTTATGTTAGTACAGAATTCATTCGATTTAGTGGGGTCCCACGATTTAATTCTTTCTGGTAAATTTCTTTGTGGCACATTTTCTAATTCATTTTCACCACATGTAATACAATTTAGATGACATGTCAGGGGCATATGAATATCCGAGTACAAACAATGAAAATCTAATATATCAAAATGTCTTACAAATTTAAAAAAATCAGCATTGCATATGAAATAGTCAACAACACTTGATCTTGTAGTTGTAAATTTCCCCCTTTCTTCATCTTTTGGTACTCTACCGTTCATTATATATAAACTATTTGCCTTACAAAAATTCAGTAGCTGATATCCATAAGCATTTGTCTTTCTATCACTATTTTTTCTGTTAATATTTACATTATATGTACCCAACTTGTTAACATCACTTAAATTATCACAATCTTCATCTAAAGTAACTTCGTATTCAGACAATTCATTTTCTTCAAAATAATCTTTTTTGTCAGACACCCTAGCATTAAAATCATCTGTCATACAAACAAAATCAAAATGATTTTTTAAGTTTAAATACTCTAGTTCTATTTCATCAAATGCCTCTGGTGAACTATACAGTGAGCCCTGTGGAGGGATATATACAATACCAAATAAAACATCACTTTTACAATTAAACAAATCACCCTTCACCTTTAACCAGTAAACAAATTTACAGTCAGTTTCTATTGGTGTAATAAATTCTGACAAGGATTTGCGAAACCCAACAATTATCCCACCTGATCGGACTCGCGCACATACGTGTCTATTTTTAGATAACAGTCTTTCAGCTCAACGGTGTCAAGGTCGTCTGTTTTGGTTTTAGTAAAGCATAACAGATTGTAATGGTTCACTAGTTCGGTAAATTCGGGGTAATTTAGACGTCTGTTTATACCGCATACGTTAATAGAAAGTATTTTTAACACTGTATCCGAAGACTTTGTTATAATATTATTACCAGGTTGTTTGATAGAATTTTCAAGAGAGTCAGACTCAGAGTTTGATGATTCACTGAAATATCCGGACGCGTTTTCACAAAACCCTCCATGGTCTTCCTATCTTCGACGTCCCGGTTTTCTTCTGGATCCTCCTCGGCCCCCGCCTCTGGGTCTCGGTGTAAATTCCGCAGCCGCTGCTGATAGGCGCGGATCTGTACGACGTCCTAGCGGCAAGTTTAAATTGTTACCATTTACTTCTTCCTCGTCTGATTCGTCGGGTGTGAAAAGTTTCCCATCAATGATAAGTTTATCGTAGATGAGTTGCGCTTTCCTCTCTTGTTGCTTCGCAGCTTTATAATACGGATAAAGTTTTTTCTCTTTTCATTGATTTCACGGGGAAATTGTTCACTGATTCCGAATTGTTTATTTTCATCTCCTGCTAATTTATATGCTGCCTTCCTCACCATTTCCTTTTCCTTGAACAGAACAAATTTTGCGACAATTGGCCTCACTTTGTCAGGTACCGTGCGCCCCATCCGATGGACCCTATGAAAATCTACATTTTGATTTATCTCTAATTTTTCTTGCAGAAATGTTTTTACTTTATCTTCACAATTTTCATCTTCAGTCTCAGGGATTCCGTAGAAAATCAGGGTGTCTCTCATTGTTCGAGCTTGTAATTCAACATGTCGACTGTTAAGTTCCTTTACCTCAGAACTCAGATTTTCCAATTTTGCTGTTAAATTAGCATTTGATCTTTCAAGACATTGTATGGATTGTAGTTTGTCTTTGATTTCGTTACCAATGACTTCGTTTTCATCTACCTTATCGCAAGTAAACTTCACACCTTTCTCCAATTCACTCACCGTTTTTTTCAATTCAGTCACATCGCTGGTAACCCCTACCATTTTTTGCTCAAATGAATTGATTTTAGACTCGATTTTGTCCATGTTGTCAAGTTTGTTCAGCTTTTGAAACATTCGGTCAAGTTTTTGAGCAAGGTTATCAATTTTTGTTCCGTAGTCAGTATGTGTTATAAAACCCGCAGGCTGGGCTAAGGAAGGATTCGGGGGTTGATAACCTACCAGCCTACAGGGGAAACACTGTAATTCATTGCACTCATTGGATTCATTACTGAATTTGGATTCATTGTATTCATTGTGTTCAACGGTGTGGAAAAACAAACCCTTAAATCTCTGGCCACTTCACTGAATAGATTGTCACTATCGCTGGGCTCCGTCTGAGAAGTACTCAGCACACTAACCTTAGTATGATTTTCCTCATTACTTACATTAATGTCCTTTTTTCTTTTTCGTCCTTTGTTGCACTTCTTACCGGATTTTCCAGAACTCATAGGTACACATCACACACATGACACAATCCGTAGTACAATTCCAACGTTAAATTTAAACAAAAAATCACATATTCACCTACTGAAAATTTCAGCGACCGTACACTCTCTCTTGTTGGCAGTACAAGTAGCCTGTGGTGAATTACCCATTTAATTTGATGACAAAATTTTAGTAGGAGTGATGGCTCTTTGGTGTGTGTTTGTTATATTTGATGAATATTTCCTAACTTTTTTTCTTTATTTCAAGTGTCTCCTTGAACATTGAAGAGATTATTCATCATCACTACACATTGAATTATTTTGTTAAGTTAGAAATAATTTAAAACCAGATACAATATCAAATGGGGGTGGCCGGTGCTATTACCACTCAACCCACCCCACTTTTAACCAAAATACAGTTCTTTCAGCGGAATTTGATAAAAAATAAAAAAGAAAGTATGAACCCCCTCCTACTTTTTATTGCATCATAGTCAAATACATACTTGGTTACGTATCTAAATATATTTCATTGAAAAACGGTTTGCTTTAATCCCTGCCCTCTGTCCCCCTCACGAGTAGTTTTTTGTGTGTGTGTTATGGAAAATTTTTCTTATTCATATATTTATGAAATTAAGACTACTTCGGGAACTAAAGGAAATTAAACAAATGTGCAATTTACTAATAAAATAAAAATATGCAAGCGTTTATTAATGCCTTGAAATCTAGTCTATTAGGATAGATTTGTACCAAAAAAAATTGCATCAACCTTTGACAAGCTACATTCTTAGCAATACCTCTGTAAAATAAACATTTTGTCCAAAACCGAAGTAACTGTCAGAAGAAATGTATAATGTTTCATTCATAATTTATGATATTTAATTAAATTCTGACACCTGTTTAATCCGGCATGGTTCTTCTCTAACAGTGCAGAATTTAACTTCAATTGTGAATATTTCTGCTCTGTCTATCTTCAGTTGTGCAGAAGATTTAAGAACTCTGTACTATGAAAGCATACATGATCAATTATCCATTTTAAACAACCTTACACACAATGAACACTTTATGAAGCTATGATAGTCCATAACTCTGTATACATATATTAACCTGAATGAATAACTCCGCGTCATACGGTACCCGTAAATTAGGGGGACGTGATTTAGACTTTATTGCCCGTACACAAATAAACACAATGAAATTGAAAATATACCCTTGGTTCTATCTCAGTAAATCATAATTTTGGCTTTTTATGGATATTACTTTTCTTCTGAATCTTCAGCTTTACATTGCAGTTACAACTGATATCTAGGTAAAACTAAATAATATGTTTCCTGCACTTATACATTATCCTAAATATTTTATAATAATGGCTATAAATAGTTTTCTGGTTTAGAAATATTTTATCACTTATATAATCTGTCCTTATTTTTGACTGCTCTCCCTGATTTCACTTCCCTTGAGAGCTACCTAGGCTCTGTATAAAGGAAATTTTTGTACTTTTGAATTTAAGAAAGAAAAGCATTTTTGTATTCTTGTAATTAAATTTTTTTTTCTTTGTTTATCCCCTAAAAGACATGGATTTTCTATGTCGAAAAATATGTCCATGTGCACTTGAAAAAAAGAGATAACACAGAGTCTTATACATATGTTTCATATTTGGATAAAAATAATTGGATAAAAGGTATTTTACTTAAAAAGACGTCAATGGTAAAATCGTACAAGCAAGCTTTATGAAAAACGTTAGGAGTTTAACTTATCTTTATTGTCAATTTTGCTTACTTAAGCAGGAATATATATGTACCTTCATCACCTGCTTATGGGGTTTATATCTCGAAGGTGATTTGATACGCAAGAGCATGCATGTTCTACGAATGAACAATTTCTAAAATGAGGCAGGATACAGGTGATGAAACAAGATTATCAGCAGCCTCGTTCAAAGTCAATATTATGTAAGTTCTATGGTCAATATAATGACCTTATCGGCAAATGCAATTTCTCAATAAATCAAATGATGACTGACGTTTTCATTATTAGTCAATGATAGACCATCACTGAACTAAAGACGGAATTCCCCGTTATTTCTCGATCATGACAAGGGACACAAGGCGGGCATGGCCGTTCAACAGGAGAGGCTTAGGCCTCCATAGCACCAGATCCCACCTGATGTTTTGGAGGTCCGTGTTTGCTCTGCTCAAAAATTATCTAATTACCTTTTGAGCTTAAGGTAGCTAAGGACACCTGACCCCCAAAAAACCTGTCAATAGATTTTGTTGAAATTTTCACACAGCGTAAAGGGATGTGTAATGAACACTTAGTCGAAATACGAACATGGCATTGTGGGTAAATTACGGAACCAGGGGGTAGTGAGTTACCTCCCCTTTCCAACCACTCCAAAAATTATAATACAAGATAATTATTACCCATAAAAAATTTATTGTGGAATATGCATTCAATATTAAAAATTATTTTAAAACAATATTGATACTATTAACTTATTATAACAATGGATTGTCTGAACATATATAAATTAAGAGAATAATCCATGTAGAACATTTGAAATTTGACAAATTTGGCCATATTCATGCACACAAATTTGACACTTTTTAAATTCAAAAAAAAAAATCTGTCCAATAGAATTAGTATTTTTTATCATTATATGAAAGATCTGTCTAATACTATTCTTCACTCAAAAAATCTTGGTCACATTGAGGGCTAATAAAGGTACCAGATGATCCACAACTACCCTTTTGGTTTCCCATCGTAAAGGTAAGAATAATGATTAAAGTGGCTATTTAAAAAAAATACATAGCAAATTAGGGGAAAAACTGAAGAAATAAATCAGAAGTAAAAATCGAATGCTAATAAATGACTAAAGAAAATATTTTTATGAAATTAGAAATAGTATTTATAATACATTGAAGATATAGAGTAATAACTTGAAGAGTTACCTCCCCTCGCCCCTCACAATAAAACATGTTTATAAACCAGTATTGAAATAATCCATAAAAAATTCCTCAACAAAATTAAAATATGAATTTATATTTCAACAATAAATACTTGAACAAAAATGTAATTAAAAAAAATACATTTAAAAATTCTTCAATATGATCCCTTTTGATTAATTTCATGCAAACAAATTCTATGATTTTTTATAGATTTCTCAAAAATATATTGTATGACAAAAATGTCCAATACTATTACTCACTCAGAAATCCCAGCTGCATTAAGAGGTAATTAACTATTAAGTTACAGAATGGTCTAATACAACCCCTCCTTTTATGCATCTGATATTGTTTTCATTGCAATGTCAAAAATCCCCCTAATTATTAACATGTCAAATGCATTTTACTTTGTCCGAAAATACATTTGGTCATACAGAATAAAGAAATCCATCTGACATAGCACTGCAAAATTCACAAATTTCTATTTCATAGAATAATAAGAATATCATTGAAGAAATATTATCAGTACTCTATCAAATTGATCAAAAGTCATTTTATTCCATGAACAGGTAGGATAATAACATTTAATAGGCCATTCCAAGTCTTTTTTCTGTTTGGCATTCAATTGCACCTTGGTTTTTGACACCTACATGTATCAGCAAATCAAACAAAATCAGAACCCCTACACTTGATTATTTTTGTTGAAATCTTTTGAGTTCTGTCAATTTCTCAAATATGTACAATAAATATGTCATTAGTGGTGTACTTTAGGCATTTATTATTTTGATTTTGCTACCAGAAAAGCAGATTGATGAAATAAAATCATCAGATTTACACTATTATTATAACTATAGACATGATACACGTACATTCTGTGTTTTATTTTTTGGTTCATATTTTTTTTTACAAATACACTGTAGTTAGGTTTTGATTGAAGGTTGGACGCTAAACAGAGAAAAAAAATTAAAATGGGCTTAGTCTAAATCCATCCTAGACCTGAGACATAAAATTACATAAACTACATGTATACCTAAAAATTAAAAACAAAAGGACAATGCTGCACTGGGACATAACACTTGATGCAGGACAAATTATATAAAAAAAATTCTACATGAATATCTGGAGCAGCTTATTTTAAAACAAGCCTGAAAAACACTCACAGTGCAGATTATGCATAATAGAGAATATCTGTTGATTGGCCTATTACTGAACCCGACATCACAAGTCGACGTTAGATTATGCATACATTTTTTTAAAAAGGAATAATCTACAGCAGTGTAATACTGCACCTGACATATACAAAACATAACATAGTGCATTAAACATAAAATCGTGCATGTGGAGTGATCTATTACCACACCAGACATAAAACAGGGTAGATTAAATATGAACAAGAGGCCCAGGGGCCACAGCGCTCACCTGAGCACATCAGCTAGCAAAGAAAAACACACATATCATATCAGAACTAAATTTAACTTAAGTGGGGGGGGGCTTGAACTTTAACCCCAAAAGGGATCATAATTGAACGAATTAGAATCTACATTACCTGAGGATGATTCCATATAGATATTACTAATCATGGTTTTGAAGTACTTGAAAAAAAGATTTAAAAAGGTTTCCCTGTATATTTCCAAGTAAAACTTTGGTCGGCCATTTTGGCCACACCCTTACCTGGGGTCATGCTTTGAACAAACTTGAATCTACACTACCTGAGGATAATTTCACATGAGTTTCATCTTTCAAGATTCACTGTTTTTTGAGAAGAAGATTTTTTAAGATGTTTCCTACATATTCCTATGTAAAACTTTGATCGGCCATTTTGGCCACACCCCTCCCTACCCCGAGGGTCATGACTTAAACAAACTTGAATCTACACTACCAGAGGATGATTCCACATGAGTTTCATCTTTCCTGGCCCAGTGGTTCTTGAGAAGAAGATTTTTAAAAAAAAATCCTACATATTCCTATGTAAAACTTTGATCGGCCATTTTGGCCCCGCCCTACCCCCGGGGGTCATGACTTGAACAAACTTGAATCTACACTACCTGAGGATAATTCTACATGAGTTTCATCTTTCCGGGCCCAGTGGTTCTTGAGAAGAAGATTTTTTAAAAATGCCAATAATTTTTCTCTAATTCATGATTATTTCCCCTTGGAAAAGGGCGTGGCCCTTCATTTGAACAAACTTGAATCCCCTTCACCCAAGGATACTTTGTGGCAAGTTTGGTTAAAATTGGCCCAGTGGTTCTTGAGAAGAAGATGAAAATGTGAAAAGTTAACGACAACAACGACAACGACGACGACAGACAACGGACAAATTTTGATCAGAAAAGCTCACTTGAGCCTTCGGCTCAGGTGAGCTAAAAATGGAGAAAAAAAAATCTATATGTGGAGTGATTAGTTTCCACTTTAAATGTTACACTCAATCAAGAGATACATGTAACCGGTAATATAAAGCTGACAAAGAAAAGTAGTCTATTGACTATGTTAGTTTATTTTCAACAAGCGATTCTTGGCCTACTCTTTTTTGGAAGGGATGGAAAGTCATTCTGCCGTCGAGCTGCAGTAGTTGAATCATCATCAGCATGAATGGACTTCACATTCATACATCTTGTACTCTGTACTGATGAATCTATCTGTAATTTATAAAATTTAAAATATAATATTATCTGCAGTTGACGTCAAAATATGTTTCCCAAGATGTCTATATCCTATACATAGAATTTCGGTGAAAAACATGTATATGTCTGTTTCAATGTATCAATAAATCAAAAATTAATTGTAAACAACGTATTTATGTGCATCTAATGATTTTATGTTTATTTTTAGGCCAGATAATTTTTATACCATTTGATTCATTTCCTTAATAAAATATCATTTATTGTATGATAGTATCAGCATTCTCAATTCAAAATATAGACAATTATTTAAACTACAAAATCACAATTTCAAAAAGTGCTCATTCTTAAACAGACGAGTACTTGAAGCTGGTATTTAAAGGCATACTTGAGTTCTATCTCTCTTTAAATAAAAGGCCAGTTTCTGTTTGAATTCCAATTATACTAACCTTTTCCATAAGACGATGACGTTTATTCAATTAATATTATGTTCATTTTCATTTGATGTTTTCTAACTGAACTCGACAACAGATTCAGTGTTACTCACCTTCCTTTCATTTTTGGTTGTTTTTAAAAATGAATTTAATTATGACAAACTAAAAGGTATACTTTTAAAAAAAAGTTATGTCTAAAGCTTTTCTAAAGCATAAAAAATTCCTTTTATATAATTACAGAGTATTCTTCAGAAAAACCGCTTATGTCTCCAAGTTACAGTAGTATGAAAGAATATATGTTGATTTTTGATAAAAATATTATTTAACGAAAGCAAGTTTCAGAAAAATAAGTTTATCATTTGTATCAGTATTTAATTTAAAAAATATGGAAGATTCATATACAATTGTCTTGTTTAAAGATCCAATCCGCCAACAGGTCAAATGTTGACATATATTTATCTCGTGGACAAGAAATGTGGTTCTGTCAGCAGATAAACCTCTTCAGCAAACTCTGATTATTCTACAGCATTGTTTCTGCATGGAATTCATATCCTCCTTATAAATAATAATTATTCACTTTCAGTATCTCATGGAAGCATTGTCTTACATACTCCTACGCCTTCGTTATGATCAGCTCCTCAAACCTTAAGTGATGCAATCCTTAATTTCTGACCAAGTACATAAAAATATTACCCCATTATAATAATGAAGAGAAATTATTATTCCATTGACTAAAACCATTTTTTTTATTTTTCAAACACTGAGTTTGATTTCATTATTTTAGGGTGAAATAATCTAGTCTTTGAAAACCATTGTTTATAACATTGTCTGAAACAGATATACTATTGAACTTTGCCTCCTTCGAATAGTTTTCCCTTAAAATAATATTTCAGAAGTATAGAGAAATGTACAGTCATACAGCTCAAAAGTCCATTGAGGCAATACAAATTGGGAGCACAGCAAAAACGGTCCCCTGAAACATCTAAGGTGGGATCAGGTGTCACGGAGGAGGAAGCTTCCCCTGTCGGTTTGCTCCTTAAAACATTGAAACAAATGACGTTTCTCAAAAACAAAAAAAAGA
Source organism: Saccostrea glomerata (assembly GCA_003671525.1). NCBI lineage: Eukaryota > Metazoa > Mollusca > Bivalvia > Ostreida > Ostreidae > Saccostrea > Saccostrea glomerata. Next base: position 301,295 of record PRKT01000362.1, on the reverse strand, counting down.
AAAACATGATTTTAAAGCTACCTGGATTATCCATTCCAAACAAAACTTAACAACTTTTAACTTAAATAAAAATCTTAGTAAAGCGATGAATTAACAAATTTATATATCTTCACATTTGAAAAAATATTTCATGACGGAATTTCTTATTCTGAATTTGAAATTGAACGTTTTAATGAGAAAATATATTTCATGACTGAAAACCACAGTTGACATTCAAAACCCATGCATGTAGTTTATATAGATTATCAATTTGAAATACAGTTTATGAGAACAAGAAATGTTGAATATATTTTACGACCAAAAACAACTATTATCTATACATGTGCCGGGAATCAGTAGTTTAAAGCTAGATTAATTTTTACAATTTGGGACGCTATGAATAGTAATTCATAATTTTGGCAAATGAATATTTATCAAAGTTTATACAAACAATAGTTAATGATGAATTACCTATCATTATAATTATTCCTCCACATTAATATAAACTTTATTGGCTTGCGTAAGTTATCGACTTAGAAATATTTAATGTAATTAACAGATACAAGTCATTTTACAAATCGTTCATTATGAGTGAGTATACATTTTGCTATTAATAGTTACAACTGAGTACCGTTCATGTAGTTTTGCAGCTGTAACACTGTGTTTAGCTCATTTTCGTGAAATTGGTGTGTCATATATTCCTAGACATTTTCTATTATATAACCTTTGGATGTTAGGCTCAAACATGATAGTGTTCGAATGTCTTTAATTACTTAGTCTATGTGAGTCATCTCATACCGGGACACGTTAATGTAATTAAATAGTAGAATGAAATAGGCCATTGGTCTAGTTTCAAAGACTGGGTTTCTGACTCATGAAAACCAATTCATATGTTCAAGGCTACAATAAGGGGAAAATGTCATCCAAATCGATAAAAAAAACACCGCAGGAAAACTAAAATACAATACAAAACTGTCGAAAAAAATGTATGTCTTAATGCTATATCTTACATGCGTTGACCTCAGCAAACGTGCAGAGTTTCTTGAACATCTGTCTTCTTGGTATTTTACTGGGATCATCTGAACATACAGTATAATAAAATATGGACCAAATGAACAGCACTCAAACTCAACGATAAATTGAAATATCAACAACTGGAAGCAGAGAAAACATAAGCCTTTAAAGATATATAAGAGGTTGGGTTAGGTGCCATGGAGTACTAGTAGTGAGCGTTCCCTGTCGATCGGTCACACTCGCCGTGTTCTTTCTCATGATCGGGCAAAGGGGAAAATTTGTATACAATTCATTGTGTAATGACTTAACAAAATTGATATTATATATCAGTCTGCATTTGACTTACTCATAGATTACATTTGAAGACAAAGTAATTAAATTCACCATAGAATTTGCCAAATGACGAGTTAAATCAAAACTGTTGATTTTCTTGCTGCATCAACATGCTTATCAATAGCTTGCCTCGTTATAGATATTTGTTTGTACGTACAACATACTCCTTATTCTTGCATATCAAACCAAATGGAAGGCAAAGGTGATAAAGATATAATACTGTTACTACAGAGATAAGGAAGGTTGACGATTGAAAAGTTAGAGAAATCACGTTTATCATAAAGCTTGGTTGTGAGATTACAATTAACGTCTTTTTAAAGCAAAATATCTTAATCTAATAGAATACAGGAATACATGTACAGCTTGTAGATTTAGCTGTGTTTTTGACGATTTTTTTTTCAAAATTGTTTCTATGTGTAAAAACTTATGCAAGAATGTATGTTTTTTTTCCCTTAAACTCACTGGCAAGCAAATTGACTTAAACCATTGGTGACATTTTTTTAATTTAAGATTTTTTACATGTTCCATTTATTTCACAATCTTCAAAAAGGAACACTTATTAATAATATTATGTACATGTCAAAATTACCAAACAATAACAGCAAAAAGTCCTTGTAACAAATGTGAAAAACATTTATTTCCAATTTTATATCAAAAAATACCCTGTACACATGTATGTTAAACTTACAGTGCTTGTACAAATATGATATGATGATAATTCGTGCGTATAAAGATGTTTAATTAAAACAAAGATTTGTTCATGAATGATAATGAAATACAAACATAAAAAAAACAATTGACAATTCTAATGAATAGAAAAATATATCTACATGTAATAATTTAAGAAATGAAAAAATGTTACCTACAGTTTTTGTAATTTTAGCTCTGAGGGGTACACAATGCAGAAATGCAGACAAATTAAGTCTAATTATGATCGCTTCTTAAATCTTAGTTGAAATTTATTTTTTATTATTTTAAAATGAAATATTAGAATTTAAAATTACTTTCAAAGAAAATTGCAAATGTGTCCCCTTTTTCACACTTAAATTTTACAAACTATTGATGCTTTCCTACTTCTTTGTTTTGGGGAATGTAAGAATGACCAGTCTGAAAAATTAAGATTTTCCATTCAATAAAAAGATTACGTGTGTGTTGTAACATAGCCTGGACAATATCTTTTATAATATAAATGTCAGGGTTCTTAACCTGTAAACATAAAAACCTCAAAAGACGATTATCATGTACAGATCTAGTCATTGTTGGACACTCGATATGTTTATATTTTTTTAATCTGCAAAACCTTGTCTCATTCCATTTTAATAGTCATCGTTGGGAGACGCTTAAACATAACAGTACGAAATATTGTATAGGTACAACCTGATTAGATTCAAGTCGATTAAACACGTCAGTAGGACATATCATATGTACCAACTGATTAGATTAAAGTCGATTTTCTACTTATGTTAAAACTCAAGTTCTGTGACCTTTTTTTTAACTTTATATCTGATATTTAAATGAAATAAATCATCGTAATTCGTTTGAATTATGGCAAAATTACTGACATATTATAGAAAAATGAATCAGAAAAATTAAGAATCTAAGAATTGTTTTTAAAAGGGGGAGGTTGAACATTTTCAGGATTCTTCAATATAAAAAAGTCGTCTGTTAACATATTTATAATAACTAGCTTCCTTTAATGCATTATCATATTTCATTTGAAAAAAGTTTTTTTTCTTTATAAATGTCACTTTTCTTAAAACAGAAAACGATCATCAATTATATTTAAATGAATAAATTAAGTATTCGTGAATGATGATTGCAATAAGTTAAGAGCACAATGAGAGAGAAAAAAACAGGTGTTTAAATTTTTACACTTAACATTTTATAAAACGAAAGAAAGAACGGGGCATATGACATAGCAGTTGATAGAAAATTAGTGTTGCCCTGAATCTAAAGCTATGTGCAATGCTTCAGAATGAATGTATATAATTATGAATTTTCAACACAGTTGCGTATTCAAATAAATAAATGTGTGTGTGCTGTACATACAATGTACTTTTTTTCCCATGGACATTTTTTACAAGCATAAATGTAATAAAACGATCCTTACTTTCTTTTATCAAACCAAAGCAAATATGAATTTATAATTTCTAGTAACATTCTCCTCTCTCTGTTAACGTTCAATATAAGATCTTTTTTTGTCTTCTCCATTTCGAAAAAGCATAATGCAATATTTTCAGAGACGTGTTATCTAATATCTGTACAAACATGGTTATGATGAAATGATATGAATAACATTCTATTTTAGTAAAATAAATCAAAAAATACTTGCAATAAATACAAGTGTGTATGACAAAGTCAATATAATGAAGAGACGATCAGTCATTGGTCAACTACAGCAGTAACAATTTTCTGGCAGCCAATCGAAGTGCTCGTCACATTTTTCAAATGCGCGAAACAGTTTGCACTATGAACCACGATAATCAGTGATTTTTCTCCCCTGTTTCACAGTATATCCCATCATATCTCATTGATAAAGTCGTATTAGCACTTTATAAATGGGCGGAATAAAAGAGTTTTTCTTCACAGAGAAGTTTCTGTCTCCGTTATGGGATGGCAAGTATTTACTTTCGCAAGGTCTGGCCTCACTTAACGACAAAGAAGATTTATCCCACTTCCGAGAAATAAAATAGTCCCTCGTTCACTTGCAGATATACACATCTTCAATTCGTTCACAAGTCTGACACTCGACATAACAACACCACTTAAATTTACACTTGCACCGTTCCACCACTTTCCGTTTAAAAGTGTTATATCCGCGCCCACAGCACAGAAGATTACACCCGTCCATCCCGCTGGACGTTTTACTACACTCTCTTCCTACTGTACCACGTGACCCTGTTTCTGGGTTGGCGTTACAATAGTCTGGGGAATTTTCAAAGTACACAAGGTCTTCTGACGTGGGTTTATTGAATTTCTTGTTCCTTCGAATGAGTTTTGTTCCCCGTTTGTTGAACCTGACCTCCACAGCGCCATCATATCGTTCCTTAAGCCTATCTCCCACGTCTCTAAAGGCGGGTAACTGCTGCCAACACGTCCTCAAACTGCACGATCCTGAAACTCCATGACATTTACAGGCCACCATAGCGTAATTGTACACCGCCTGTAAAAGAGAGGATTGATTTAGATATGTTGTTTAAAATTTCGGTTAAATTAGTTCACTCCACTAAGATAGAAAAAAAGTTTGTGTAACCCAGACCGAGCTTCCCTCTTTTATTTGGATTTTATTGTCATTTCAAAAATTATAGGAATGTCCTCTTAAAAGATACATCGACTTTGTATAGAATATGCCTTGTTCACATTTTTCCGTATAGTTACATGTACATTGCATTACATCAAGATTAAATATATAAAAGCAAACTATTGCAGCTACATGTATAAAATAGACGAATAAAATCTTTTTGGAGCAATGACTGTTAAGGAAGGTGAAATGACAGTCCAGAGATACTGTTTTCTTGCACAAAATTGTCATTATGCATTGTACAAATATTTAACTCGTGTCTACCAAACCAAAACGTTTCCAACTGGATTTGATACCTGTTCACTCTTGATACTTTTAGCAAACAGTCGTTCCTCGAGGGCAATGCATCAGAAAATACGTAAAGAGAAAAATCTCAACTATGTGTTTATAATCAAATAAACATGTCATTCCCTTATCGCATACATTTCATAATTCTATATTTTTTTGACATCCGTGTAAATATATCTATATGATAGACATTTATAACTTCCGCTTATTTTTGGAAATTTTACAAGCAAGGCTATGGGATATTCCTGAGTTTGTAATAAATTCAATAGGCAGATTTGTTTCACAGTTTCGCTACAAACTTCACTGTTTGCAATAATAAAAGATTGGTTTTCTTCGATACGGCCGAATTTCGAAAGTACATAATAAATACACCTCTTCTTTTTTTAATAAGTATTACTAAATGATTTTGGGTATTAGTACCAAACTTAATGAAGTGATTATGTATCATGTATTCTTTTTCTATATCTTAATTCAAGAAGAAAAGTACCCTTAAAATCTCGCTGTTTACAGGGAAAAAATGGAAAAAACATTTTCTTCACCCAGAAAAACTGCTCTAGATGACCTTGTATTGCTAATCTCTATCATTTAATGCAATTCTCAAATCATGTACTTCACTCAAAACTTGCTCTTAAAATTCTTTGGGGGAAAAAGTTCAGAAAATTTTCTAGCGATGAATGACGTATTGCCCGTTATTTGTCTCGACACCCTTCCAGTCGAATAGCAGAAACCCCATCATTCATCTTCTTAAAAATTATTGTTTTTGTTGATGATTTATTTTTAAGGTCTTCCGTCTTCACAGAAGACCTTATAGTGATTCTACTGTTTCTTATTATTTATTATTTAGGTCTTCCGTCTTCACGGAAGACCTTATAGTGATTCTACTGTTTCTTATTATTCTTTTTATTATTTTTTTGACATTCTAATTTTGTGCACGCGATTTCTCGAAGACTACTGGATGAAATGACGTGAAATTTCCAGAAATGATGTGTCGTAACATGAATTTTATATATCCGGGAGATTTTTTTGGAAATTCGCTTTCGGTGCCAAGTTACGGACAATTTCCTGAATTAAAATGACATTTTGTCCGCAATTAAACTCAAAAACGGTACAAGATATCAACATGAAACTTTCAAGGATTATAGATCGTGATATATACCATCCAGGACGCGACTCTTCGTTCGTCGTCGGTACTTCCTGTCGTTAGGAGAAGCGAATTGAAAAAATCGCATTTTCTAACTTTTTTGTTTTTCAATATTTTTTATTAATTTTTGGAATGATAATAGAGACTCTTTGATTGATGCTTACTATATAAGTTGTTTGGATATTGATTTGTCGGAACTCCCGTTACTTGTTTATATTAAAATACATAATCAATGTAAATATTGTAAATAATTGGTGAATTGACAAAAGAATTATACAAGTAATATTGATAAATGATGTTCTGTTAGAAAATAATAATAGTGTTGCCAAAAGAAAGGCAGTCTGTAGTATTTTATCAATATGATATCTGATAACTTATGATCATTGATTAAGTTGAGGTACAAGGGGGCAGTACAGCCAATTGGCTTGTGTCTTCACTTTGGTACAGAAACCAATAAGTGTATCGATCAAATCGAATTGTTCAAAGTTGCCGTAGTCAGTGACTAGTTAAAATATAGCTGTGTGACGTTAGCTATAGGTTTGTCATTAGGACAGAGAAGCTCTCACAAAGTTAAATACTGTGTAAGTATATTGTAGCTACTTGGCTTGAGTTATATAGGCAACTTGGTAAGCAGTACGACACCAGGCAGGTGTTAAAGGCTAAATCAAGAGGCACCAGGCAGGTGGCTGTTGACTTATATAGTCAGTTGTATGGTGAGGCAATTGTCATATGGCACCAGGCAGGTGCCGGTATTACCTGAAGATATATAAGTGTTCAAAGCACTTAGGTCATTTGATTTAAAGACACCAGGCAGGTGTCATATTATTATCTGTAAATATTGCATTCAATCATATCCCCAGTAAAACTCGGTAATCCGAGCACGGACCTACTGACCGCTCAGGTCCGACACGTTACAGTAGTAAGTTGCAATTGAGTGTCAATAATAAAACTTAATTTCTGTTTCACTGCTTTAGTGTAACTGGGCTAGATACAATATGTAATGTGTATAATGTGTTACATATACTTTCTTAACGTCGAAATAAAATAAAGGCGCTAAGAATATTTTCTTTTTAAAATTTAATTGAAGCTATGATACCTATTTAATAGATCAGTCCAAAGAAAAGGCGCGAATATTTACTCGTGGCGTTTGGCGCGAAATTGTGAATGCTTTTTATAATTCTTAGACAGGTGAACTGTTGCAGAAGTATACACAAGTATGTTTAGAGCAGTACTCCCAATAGCTTAATGGTTAGCGCGTTGAGGATAAAAAAGTAAAAAAAAAAAAGCGCATTCACGTTGGCGACATGGGTTCAATCCTCTTTGTGAACAAAACTTTGAATCTCTTTTCAGCTCGATTTTACGTGGGTATCTTTTCCTAAAACGGACGGAAGACCTCTCGTTGCTCACAACGAGATCGTATCTAGTTTCTTTGTCTTTTTCTCTTTATATTTTAGTCTCAAAACAAGCACAGAAGTCGGATTGCATACATGTATACCGGTATGTTAAAAAAAATAATTATTGTAACAAAACAAATCCAAGAGATAATTTAAAATAACATTACATGTAAATACTTTTGTTTGATTAAAAAGAAGATTACGAGAAATATTAGAATGTCTATATAATTCGACCTATGGCAGAACTTGACACACATAGTGTCAGACAAAACCATAATTCCTGTAACAATCACAAAAGCATCGATCTTCACAGGAAACATGATTTATTGGCGAATTTCCTCTTAAATCTCCGATATGACAACTCTACATCAAAAAGCACAGATCGAATACATTACATACCCAGCATTTAGCAAGGTAAACGCTGATTAACTGATAACTTTCTGTCTTTAGCTAACACCTGTGCTTAGGGATTTCAATGTTTTTTAATGTTTAAGTGAAAGCGATTCGTCAAATTTGACAAATCTTTCAAGAATCTTAAAAGTCTCGTGTTTAAAAAACTGCCTTTTGATTATCATTCCATCGGTTGGTATTTTTCCCCCTCGGCATTTTATTTCTCAAGGACTCGTTCAATGTAAATTCAACTGATGTGTGAGAGAGTTTCTCTTAATTTAGGGTGAAAATCGAATAAATGAGGATTGCCTGTCGGATTTTAGATTTTTTCCAAAGATGAAATTATATGTCTGTATATTTCTAATTTGTTAAATTAATAAATATAAGGATCTACCAAGACTCCTATTCTTTATGATACATATTTAAGTTCAGAAAAATCTGTATTTTATTACCCTATTTTATTTTTTATAAAGTGTAATTTATTTCAAGTATTCATGTACAATTTCGGGACTGTTTCTTCACATGAATAGCTTGGTCTATTGCTTCCAGTAATTAGATGGGTCGACATTTTCAACTTTTATGACATTCTCCAATTATGAACTTAAAACGATCACATTCATATACGAGGGGTTATCAAAAAGTTCGTGGACTGAGGCTATAAAATTAGTACTATGTAGCCTATACTTTCAAAATTTATAAGGGACATAAAGCAACAAAAAATAAAGAAATGTTGAAAATTTTAGCTTGATTCGTTCATTTTTTGCTAAAATATGATAAAATAAAAAAGACATTATATGGTTACCCGGCGCCGTCGCCGTTTAGTTCCATGACGTCCCACAACTACATTGTTTTTCAATGTCCTCTTCTTCTACCTCATACATTTAATTTGATGAGATTCCCTGGAGTTGAGTAAGGACTTAAACCCGTCTTGTATTTATGACTTTACGATGTCAGGAACAGCGGCTTTAAATGCATATAATATTGCAAATGGATTGATACATTGGGAGAGATCCTCGCTTGATTGTGCCAGCATATTTTGCTTTTGGGAGTTTAATATCTACAACATATGATCAACGTCATTTTTTGACATGAATGGTTTTTCACACCTTGACTAAGAATCGACATTAACTGTGCTTCCCTTTTCTCTCTGAACCTCTTTTGCATTAAAAAACAAGTACTCTGGATGCATTTAATTTCACCATAGCCAGTTTAAACATTTACTAGGTCTATACTACTTTTTTCAGGGCCAAAACTTTGTAGAATTTTGGAAAATGAAACCCCTCCCCCTTTTGACGTCATTTTTAAGGACTTATTTGTTTAGACACTCCATGTCAAATTTACGATAAATGTTCATAGAAATTTCAGAATAAATTGAAAACTTCATATTTTATGAAGTAATAGTGTCCCAACATAATCTGAATTAACCAGATTTTTGGATGTCAAATGTTCATATCAAAAGAGTTTTTCTTAGATATGCTTCGGTCGAAAAAACGCCGTATTCGAGGTTGCGCCGCCTGGACATACAATAGCTTACAAAAACATTACTAATTTATTTAAAAATAAAATTTATGATCTGCTGTTTATTCTATAGATAGAAAAGATGATGCTAACTAGATATTTTAAAATTCATTGATGTACCTAAAACGATTTTAATTTTATGGCGCCAGTCCACGAACTTTTTGATAACCCCTCGTATTTTATGAATGATCAAAGTTCTGCTTTTCTTTGACTTTCATCTCATCGCCGATTAACTTTTTCCTAATCAGTTTAAAAGCTTAGAAACTGGGTACCATCACCCTTTTCTCAGACTAAATTAAGGCTAGAAAATACATGTATGTTGAAAAGCTTCTGGAAATAAAATATGCCAATTCAGTTTTATATTTTGACTGAAGTCTTTGAAGTTTGTTTATAATACTGTATACAGGGTTATTTTCGCCCCGTGTTATTTTCGCCCTTTCACACTTTGAAACGATTTTGTCCTGTGTTAAATTCGCCCATTTATAGTTTTGTTTAAGAAATGATACTGCAATCTTTCAATTCGCCTCGTTTTAAATTCGCCCAAAAAAGGGTAGGACGAAAGGGGCGAAAATTTCCCTGTATACAGTAATCAATCAATAAAAAGATATATACATTCGCCAGAATACGAATTCTTAATTACATATACTGTTTATTAAAAAAAATCAGTCAGTGTTTTTGATTAATGTAGTTGGCAGACGGTGCGGTAATGGTTAAATTTTGGAACAAGAGAGAATATTTGGTCTATGAAAAAAAAAACAGGAGAAAATATATAACGTCTACCGAGATCTGTAAAAGGCTTATGTCTAAAATTGCATGAAGTTATTCAATTTTGTAAGCATTTATAACCCTTTAACTCGGTTAATTTAAACATGTACCTAGGTACTTTCTACATTTCGCATTATATCTTCACAGTGGTCGAGTGGGGGCATGATATACTTTTTTAAAATGCATTGTTTATCATCACATTCTTGTAACGCGTTCTTCTTCAATTCAAGCAGAATCTCTATTTAAAGTATTAATCATATTTTGTCCATAGCCTCAAATTTCAGTTTTTATGTCACACTTATACTTTACAGAATCCCAAAACAAAACTGGCGAAATTTGAGCGATCATTGCTTTTCCCGTGTGTGCTAACACTTTTTTTGCATTTTTACCTCTTCTTTAATCTGAAACCTTCAAATGGCAGCGATGTCTGGAACCTTGCCTGACAATGACGACCGCTAACTGTCCTATAGCAACGCAACGAAGAGCAATTCCCATATTGCAATATACATGATATAGTCCCTCAGTAAATAACGCACTATGCCAACTCCGCAATTTTGTATATTTTATGTTCGACGCACGTTTTCTTTCCTAAACTGAATCCCAATCTGTTTTTAAGTATTTCCGTGTGTTTAAATGTACATTAACGATTCAATGTTTCTCGAAAAAATAAGAAGTTTTCATTAAAATGTCGCTTGGATTCGAAATAGTTCTATCTATTTCCTCGCTTTCCGCCCAAATCGGAAAATTTATTTGCTCTAGTTAAAGCAATTAACAGTCAAATGAGTCTTGACATATACTCCATAAGGCATAATAGGAACAAATGTTATTGACATGAAGAACTCATTCTAAACTAATCTACTGTGCAAATGACTTTGCTTTGGATGATTCATAAGATTAACAGGTTTGAGATGGGTATCATTTTAATCATTTAGAAATGTAATCTCCAAAAAATAAAAAGTGAATCATAGCATATGCATATGTAAATTAACAAATTAAAAACCATTCAAACTGAAGCCTCACATACGTCATTCTGTTGTTAAATTGTCAATCACGTTCTTATTCAATTCAATTCAAATTCAATAGTTTATTCTCTTAAACTGCACAACAGTATAGAGAAAATACAAACATAAATTATGTACAATACATATAATACAGCATGCGTGAGAAAAATAAAACAAACGATGAAAAATGACAGTTTCATAAATCAAGCAACCAGCTCTCTCAATAATAGACCCAATAGATTTACATAGTATAACTAGCTGAATTCTATTGATTTAGATTAGATAATGTTCGGACTCAAAAACTTAAGTATTTGTATAGTATACATTAACCTGGGAGGGGTAACTCTCTTATTAACTATAGTAATGAATTTACAAAGGTTATTGATAACGGATACTTTTTTACATGAAAATAAATTTAAAAACTTGAAAGCACTTGGTCGATTTGTATAAGTTGATGGGATTAATAGTTTTCTATTATCATTTAGAGCTGGATGGACACGACATAATATAATGGAATTCGTCTCCAGTATCATTAATACATAAAGTACATAGTCTTTGGTTTGAGGGTATATTACTCCATCGGCCTATTTCTGTGGGTAATTTATGATTACTGGTTCTAAATCTTGCTAATGTAATTATAGTACAAGTTTATCTTTTAAAAAAGATAGTTGAGCTAGCGCAGTAGTAATTTTTAAACAGAGAAAGGAAGGTCCGTGATCAAGTGATTTATTTCGCTGAATGATTTAATTTCTATCGAGGCTGGAGTGTGATTAGGTTATAATTGTTTTGTGAAGTGCATTTTATAGATACACGGGTAAAGAAACGAGGAGGGGGCCTGAGTTTTTTGTATTGACCTCATAGGCGTCGGAACCGGAGGGCTAAGGGGTGGGTGGATGGGGGGATTAGCCCCCTCCCCTTTTTTTCAAACAAATACTTAGTATTAACATTTAATTGAACATTGATGCGTAGGTTTAGCCCCCCCCCCCCCATTTTCCACAGATACGTCGCAGTATAGGTTAAAAATGGAGAAAGTGGCACCTGGTGTTTGGAAAAAAATTTGGTACAGAAGATCGACCCCCCCCCTTACCAACCGAAATGGGATTTTCTTGTTTGGGAATAGGACACCCCCCTTTTTTTTTGGCTTGTCAGGTTTTCTGAAGGTATAATTTTTTTCACTTAATCCCCCCTTTCAATTTGTTTTCGACGCCAATGGACTTATTGGAGTTTTGGCGCAGCCTAACTTTATGAACTTTACTGGAGAGGGGGAGACTCTATATAATATGGTGTTGATGTCGATGAGGCATTGTATGAGCTGGTTTAAGAATAGAATTCGTTGACAATGTAGCAGAGAAAATACAGGGGAGTTATAGGAATATAGAGATAACTCAAAGTGTATTTTGTATAAAGAAATGAATTCCGAATGTGAAGATGTGAAGAAGCTTGGTCCTTTGGGTCATAACACAGAGGAACTATCAGAAATAAGAGTCTCTATCTTTGGTCGTGCTTAGACGTTAAAAACTTCTTTGTCTTTATTAAGAACAATCAGATAATGACTCGGGCTTTTCCGTAAGAGAAAGGGGAAATTTGAAGGATTACAATTATGTAGTTATCTTTAAAATGTAAGCTTCACAATAGATAAACAGTTATTTACTAATATAACGAAATACAATATTTTTTAAAGCAATTGAGTTGATATTGGAGATCTTCCTTAGTTTCAGACATCAATACATTATCATCTGCATAGAGCATAATCATAATTCTTAAGTATACATCGAGCTTTTGTTCAATTTCTTCAGACAGATTTTTCAATCCAATAACATTTTTTTCTATTAAGAATTCTTCTAAGTCATTTAGATACAATGCAAAGAGAAAAGGAAACAAATTTTTACCCTGGCGAACTCCGTTTTGACAAGGAAAATATTCAGAAAAATCATTGTTATGAGATATTCTAGACTTGCAATCATTATACATATTAATCAAGGTACTGAAAGTACTGATAGGCGGAAGCATGGTTGCAAAAAATGTAATATGGCACTTGTATAAAAGTATTGAAGTAGAGGGTCCTATAAACATGTTGTTGGATTTTATTATTGAAGTTCAGAATAGATAATCTCTCTTTTTTGAAAGAGTATAAGAAAACGTGAAGTCAATAATAATATTTGTAAAAAAGTTATTTTTGTAAAGTGTAAAAGTTGACATATAAGTGCAAGTAACAATTGTAAACTGAATGAATTATCAAGGTAAAATGAGTACTAATGGGCAATAGAAAACACAAAATGTCACAACTGTTTCTGGTCATTTTGTGTAAGTTGAATAGTAAGAATGAAGCAACATGTTTTGATTAAAAACAAATTTGAGAAGGTTGTTAATTGTAAAACTAATACTTTGTTCAAAACTGAGATTATGGAATAACAACATGTTGCACAACTTGTTGAACATATGTACAGAATGCTTATAATGTTAACAAATTTCTAATTATACAGAAAGAAAATGAAAAAGAATGAGGAAACATAACAACATACCAACCGAAAATATCACTATCTTTCTAAAATCTAAGTAAAGGAAATCACGTTCAAATATGTGCTGTAGTAGAAATCAATATACAGTAAATTATGTCCAACTTGGACATATATGATAACAGACAAAAATTTCAAAATCTGAAAGTTGAAACTTAAATCTTCCATCTAATTGTAAAAGACAAGATTTTAAATTATAAAACATGTAGACTTCAGAATTGTACTAAAGCAGCAAAAATTAGGATTGCATGAACACAATGCAGAACTTCTTTGTTTTAATTGAACTGAGGAAAGAACAGAATATGAATAAAAACAAAATTGCAAGTTCATGTCAAAGGAAGACATCTTAACCGAGAATACTATCATGCACATTTTTGTAGTTCTGCAATTAAATACCTAAGAACACTTCTTATCAATTAGTGAGAAACATTTTGAAAAACAGTGAAGAAAAATAATAATTTCTTGATATTTGACATGTATATTTCAAAGTATACATGCAGACTTAATAAATGTACAAAGAAAGCAAAAATTACAAAGATTTAGCACTGGAAAGAAAATGAACATGAAGTAAATGCATCTTCATTACGAGAGTTAATATCACCTGCACAACATACTTTTGAACTCAAAACGTTAAGCATGGCAATATTATTATTCACATATCATACAACAATGCTTTACAAAACAGTAGAAGATTCATGGTTTGAGCAGATAATACATGCAAACATAAAAATATAAGTATTAAAAGATTACAAAGATATTGTGATGGGGAAAATTTTCACCAGAAAGGAAAATGCAGAAAAAAAAAATAAACATGAGAGTTCATGGCACTTGCCTAGCATATTAGTAAACTCAATATATATAGCATGGCAATAGTAATAAATACACAGAGTCCAACAAAATTTCATTAAAACATTTAAGGATTCATGACTTGAACAAACCTCAAACGAAAAAAACATTAAAAAAAAACAAAACAAAGAAACATATAAAATTGAAAAGAGGAGAATGAAACAGGAACAAATTGGATTCTACAGAGATGAAAATCATTTAATATATACACCACATAGTATCCCAAAATAATGCCTTCATCAGAATGTGACATCAAAATTGAAAAACTTTCTTTAGACAGTGATGCATGTAGCATGTCAAATGACTTCAGGAGAGGAGACATGGGAGATGGATAAAATACAACACTAACAATAGATGTTTGTTAACCATTTCACTGATTTGTACAATTTTTTTTCATCATTAGTAGCAATTAAAACAAGAATTAATTCAAAGTCTTTTTAAGTTAAGCATCTCAAGATGACTCCATAGGTACTACAAAAGTCCTTTTATGCCCCAGACTACTGCCTCTCTTGGTAGTTTTTTCTACAAAACGTAAATGTGAATGAAGTTAAGAATATCTCATTATACTTTAGAATACATCTGACTCTCAATCAAGGAAATCAAGGATTTCAAATTACCATTTTTTTTATATTTTGAATCTATTTTCTCATTTTCTCTGAAAGTCTGACTATTGTAAGTATACATGTGTTTTCAAGAAAACAGATGAAATGTATAGAAAGAACACAAGATATGGATTGATATAAAGTTACGATATGTGGAGTATTTGAAAAACTTCAAAAGGAAATAAATCATCAAATACACCTTCAAATAAAATATTCAATTCATTGTTGCCACCATAGGAAGAATAATTTTTAAATAATAGAACATTTGCATAATAATTCTTAAACACATACCTATAAATTTTTCCTAAATAAGTATCATATCATAATCAGCAAATCATCATTTGATTTAAATATACCCACCTTCAGAATAATGTTTCTAGTTATGTTTTCTTCTGATCAGAAGTGACATGGTGTGTTATTTCCACAAATTCACCAATCTTAATGATCCTACTTTCCGTCCATTAGGGCACAATTATACGATGACCATTATCTTGCAGAATACGATTTCTTACACATCTGTCTGTCCAACTTTTACTGTTAAGAATGGGTCATCCCTTAAACATTAAAAAAGAAGAAGTGTCCTAGATTTGCATAAATACTTTCAAATACATGTACTTGTAAATTATTTGGTTCATTCTTGTTATTTTAGGAGGACCATTTGTTACATATTTATAATATCAACCGTATGAATCATAATTCTTACACTAATACTTATAATAGATTTTTCCTTATAAAATATCATGAATGAGTTGAAGTATACTCACCTTCATATGTTGTGGTGGGTTTTGTTTTCTTCTGTCATTCAGAAGCGGCAGAAGGTGAAGTTTCCACCAATCTTAATGACCTCCCTTTTCCTCTTTGGGGATAAGGTTAGGCTGTTGTTGATTCCTCTCGTGGGATAAGGTCATTTAGTTTCTTGGCATTCATCTTAAAGTATAGACAGGTCATGTGTTTATAATATTTCAATAATAAAATTTATTTACATATCTACATATTTACATAGTGCAAGGCTTATGGATCAACATACTGAATTGCTGTTCTTTTAGTGGATTGCAATTGATGAAAAATTTGTAAAATTATAGTCAAAAGATTTCATCATGCAAAATGCTTTTGAAATCAACATGGCAATTAAACAATGATAGGTTTATGATCAGAGTAGTATGATCCAAGAACTGCGCATGAAAAATCTGAATCTGACATACAACTGGTATAAACATGATCCAAACATGAGCCATAATCAGTCGTACTACTGTGCATTACCGGCCGTATTTTCAATTTGTGTAACGAAGACGACAAGACTTTTTAATGAAAGAAATCAATATTTGTGTCACCTAATTTGATAACAGGCTCTGAACCTGCATCAAAATCCTGAGGTATAGTTTGAAGATACTTAAGCTTGGTAAAAGAACCAATGGATGACTGTTTAGGAGGACTGTATAAAAATAAAATATGAAATACATGACCCCTATGTTGAAAACTTGCAATAACTGTGGTAATTCCATGAATGACACGGTAGGCCAAATCAATGAATGGTAATTTGGAATACATGACCATGCCATTAAATGACCTCTCACTAAAATTCTCTGAACCATCAGATCTGAATATTTGAAACCCTGGGAGATCATAATCATCATCACTGTCTGTTGTCTTTAACCTACTCTCTGAAATAGCAATAATATCAGCAGATTTGATGTTTTCGTCATTTTTCAAAACTATGAAGTGCTTGTGAAGAGACCTTGTATTGTGATTAATAATCTCACGTCAGAATTGATCTGTGACAAATTTGGTAAACACAAGAACAATGAAGCTTGTATCGAAACCTTACCATTTCATCAACAACTTTTGGAGAGACTGATATCTTGCCTTCATTCAGTTTCAGGATATGTAAGTCATTTAAACAGCGCACCCGGCTCATGCCCACGTAATGCATATGCTCCTATTTCCTTTTACCCAAATCTAACACATCATTTTTCATAGTTGAACCTTAGGCTTTGTGAATTGTCTTGGCACATGAAAGTCGTAATGGGTATTGTCGCCTTGTTACATTACAGGCTTTGCATCTTCCAACTGAAAATTTTCTTGAAACTTCAAATATTGGAGTCCATGTTTTTTGGATAGACGCTGTGTAATAGTGAGAGTATTTTGATCTGTGTGCAGCACCAACACTCTCATTTTCAAACATAACCCATATTATACTGCACCTTGTAGAATCTGACACTCTGAAATCAAACTTCTTAACTAAACATGGTGACCCATTAATTAGACCATCAACTACATCTATATTCAAACAAATTTCAGCTGGATATTCAAGAACAAGATAGAGATCTTTCAATAGACCCATTGTTTTACTAGGATCTTCTGAGACCTGAGTCAAAATTTTCTTTTTTATATCCTCCAAAACATCACCTGTGACATTATCTAGAGCAGAGGCATGACACTTTTTCTCAGAAGAAGCATTTCTATAAGCTTCCATATTGTGGATGTTAACTTCTGCATTTGTAGTAAATAAATGGGGTAAATGGGGCCCATCCTCCATGCATATTTGTCTTTTCTTTATTACTTTCATGTCATTTTCTGTGTGGATACCTTCACGCAGTATGTTTAATATGTCAGCAAAATCTTGATCTCCTTTTTGTCGCATTATTTCTGTTAATTCAAACATTCTGAACAAATCCCACCACAGATTTTGTGCAAGAGGACCATAGCCTTCAAGTAAATCCTACCATCAAAGACAGATTTTAACTGATATAGGTCACCAATGGCTATGATACTAATTCCACCAAAGGGCTGGTTGTTTGAAAAAATTTCTTGATGGCGCATATTGATGAAATTGAACATTTTATTTCCAACCATTGATATCTCATCTATAAACAGCACTTTCAGGCTACGGAATTTGACTCTCATGTTGTCCAACTGCTGTACATCTAAGGGCGTATATATCAAATTCTGGTTTGCAGGGATGCAGAATAATGAATGGATTATTAAATGCAGCTTTACCTGTTGGAGCACACAAAACAGCTTTGATTTCATCTGGTTTATCTGCTAATTGCTTAGAAAAGTATCTGACAATACTTTGGTAGAGGCAAGTTGTTAACACACTCTTTCCCACCCCTGCTCCTCCTGATAAAAAACAATACATTGGAAGTTTGCCAGTCTTAATACTGTGCAATACGTGATAAAAGAACTGCTTTTGTTTCACATTTAGTTCTCTAGTAAGTTTCCTGTATCCATCATCGTTCATTGCATGGAATACCAGGTCATTAATTTCAACCTGCTTTCTTGTGATACCCAAATCTAAGCCCAAGTCATAGGAAACCCCAGCTATCTCTGGGTTAAAACAACCATGTTCCAAACACATTTGTTGTTCTGAATTGGAATCAATTTCTTCCGTGTGCTGAACTTCTGAAATAACATTTGCACTCTCATTTGATAAATCCATTTCATTGTCTTCTGCAATATCAGCTACACCATTGTCAAGGGCATATGCTTTTCTGTTTTTTGAAATGATGCTTTTCTTTTGCTCAAAGTTGCTTTCATAACTGGAGTGCGATTTCCTTTCGCCACGGTGAAAACAACATTAACTGTTCTCTGTAATAATTTTCTGCATTTTGATTTCTATTTTTGGGTTTTCCTCTGCTTTAGTATTGAACCATCTCTCATGATGTACTCTTTTTCTAGTTTCATCACCTCTGAGTTTGAAGTCAGTTTTTCAACATTATCTTCATCCTCATTTGTCTCCTCTATTTCTTGTTCAGGTAAATACTTCATGTTGATGTTCTCTCTTTTTTTTCTTTTGAAGGCAAGACAATGTCAAACTTTGACACAAACTCTGCTAGACAACAGTTTTGAAGAGCTCTGGGTCTTCTTTGATAGCGTTTTATCCAATTGTCTGACTCATATTGCACATCTAAATTGGCTTCCCATGCTTTCAACAATGTGTGATTGTAAGCATTTATTCTCATTTCAGACACTTTACGTTCTAAGAAAACTTTTGGTGTCTTCAAGGATGATCGGATTGCCATTTCATACATTTCTTTTGTCATATTCAGAGTGTTGTAAAACGTTATCACATTTACAATGCGTACAGTCATGTAGAGTATAATTCCATTTCGCTTTAAATAATTTATTCACTCTTCAGGCTCTGAATGATGCAAAACATCCAGATCCGGTACATTTAAGTTATGTGTTTGAAATATTTTAATTTAGAGCACGTTTATCAAGAAATATAATGAATAAGAAAGATCTTTTAGAAATATGGTCCTTCTAAAAAAATATTCACTAAAAAGTGTAAGACATGTTTTGGCCAAAGGCTTTGTTAATCAGAGGCATGCAGTAATGCAATGAATCAAATCGATGGAAAAAATGATTCATTTTTGTTTAAAATGTAAATAAAATCATAAGATCTTCACAGTGTTTAGGGGAAAAAAAAAGAAAAATTGAACCTACGGAGTGTATTTCAATAAATAAATCGTCAAATATCTATCTATAGATTTTTTCAACACCATAAAAATATTTATGAGAATGTGCACATTTTAAATATATTCCATTGATTTAACTTTCAATGAGTGGATTTAAAATTTGTCAGCAAATTTGAATATTGCTTAAAAAATGCGATAATGATGGAGTCAGGTTGATTGTTCTGTTATTATCCTAAATACCCGAGGACTTTTGAAATCATAAAAATCAAGACAGTCGTTGATATTATTGATTAATTAATCAATCTCAGGAAAATGCATATACTTACATGTAATATTGTGATTTTTGAATTATATAATAGTGTTGCATTATGCATGTACTATGCCTAAATATTAGGCAGGGTTTGACACATGGTGCACGAGCCGGAGGCGAGTGCACTATGTGTCAAACCCTGCCTACTATTTAGGCATAGTACATGCATGATGCAACACTATTGTTATTATTATGCTGACTGTTTTAATTATTTATGCGGCAATCCATTTGACTTTTTCCTGAAAATAGCGGTGCTAACACAGCGCACTTGCAAGAACTCATTCAAAATCTTCATGCTAAAATTGGTTGCATGCTTAGTTATTTTGGTTACTAGTATTTTCTCTAAATTAGTCAGGATTTTCTGTCCCAAAGCAATTCATCTTTATTTTCTGTATTGTTTGTAAGACTGGTTTGTTTGCAGACGTCGATTCTCATTGATAATTTTCTTTCACATCCTTCAATCAATCGTAATATAAAAAAGCGTTTTAATGACCCTCTGAAATCAGTTCATCTAACAATCAGTATGTAATTAGTTTGAAACTTTGTTGTACACATTAATCTAAAGTTCCTTATAATGATATAATTGTTTTCAAATAATATTTGTCTATTTTTCTCCTTCTTGTGTCAAATGTATAAATTAAGTTTATATATTTCATAAAATTCTACCAATTAGTGATCGTCTCTGTTGCGTAATCGATAAGGCATCGGACCGACAATCTCATGGTCGTGAGTTCGATTCCCGGAGTGAGCACTGAAGAATTTTATTCAGTAAATAAGGCCGTGCACTATTTCGGCATAGTATGTTTACGCTATATAAATCCTTAGACCACTATGCGAGAATAGTAGGGTATTGGTTATATAGAGACAAACTGACAGGAAGCATAATAATTATCAATAGGAGTATACACGTGGCTGGAATTCTTATTTTAACAGAAGAAATGGATATTGCCAGTGTGTTACAGGTAGGCAAATCAACCGTTCGATAACAGTAATATTTATCTATTACAATAGTAAAATGAAATATAGTACTTTTTGAATAGAGGATTATTGCAAGCATTGAAATTGCCATTGCTAATCAAGACTATAGAGGATTAATTATTATTGAATCGCTGGAAGTTTTTTTTTTCTCTTGATTAAAAGATAAGACAATTAAAGGTATGTCAGCGTGCTTTTAGCTGTTGGAACAGAATATATGTTTTTGGTATAGTGAATAAGCAACCCAAGAGGTACTTCATGTACTAGTCTGTAGTTTGAGAGTATTTGACTCTGTCTAAGATAATTATTGAATGGAAATCAATACAACAGGTGCATTTAATGTGGATACACAAATTACAGTAAGAGGTTTTATAATTTTAAACTAATGTTATATCTACGTGTACTGCAAAGGGCTGTACAATGAATGATGTCCTTAACTCTGTGACATACAACACAGATATTATACGACATTACGCTTGACTTTCTCTCATGATTGCAGATTGAATCTTTAAAGAATTGATATCAGTTTTTGTGAACACTTTTCATATCTCATTTTCATTGTGAGTAGCTGGAAAGAATTAGAAAACTTAGTGAAATTAAACGCTTCACTTAAGCTGCTATAAAGCTTGATAAGAATCCAAAAGAAATATTCACTGAAACTTGTGAAATTTACAGCAATCAATGCCTGTTTTATAAACACATTAGCATGTTGACAACGAACAATAATGATACATGTATAATGGGTATCAAAAATGGGTACCGCCCTCGGCGACAAGGACTTAAAACAATCAATAATCAGTTTGCCAAAATTCAAAAAATAATCACTTATGATGTTACTTTGACTTTAAAACTCAACGCAAATTTAATAGGCATCAATTAGGGTGTAATTCACTTTATTCTTTATTCAGAAGAAACATTTGACACTAAAAAAGCTAAGTATTCAATATACACTAAATTTCATTTCATTAATTTTCGTCCAAAATCCACACGCCATGAAGAGTAAAAGAGTTTGGGGGCGGGGGGGGGGACAGAAAGGTGATATTTTGACACACAACACTAATCGCCAGATCTGTCACCCTTTAACTTTGTTCATTTTCAAAACTTGAAAACATACACCTTCAAATCGAGGAAAGCATAGGATCTATAATAATCCAGTATACGAAGGGCCATACTAAAAAGATTGAGTTCGAAAAACAATCAGAAATTGGATAAAAATGTTACGGACATGTATTCAAATTCAAAGAGAATATTGAAATTAAATAATTCAGACTAGCACTGATGACATTATTTATTGAACAGTCCTAGTAAATTGAAAACTTTATTTTATGCTTTCAGTAAAAAAAATTAGATTTTAAAAGAATCAAAATAAAGAAGGTCAAAATAAATAGTTAATTGAAACTCTATAAACTACATGTAATTACTGGGTTAACTTAAAGCGTAAACAACAATTGTTCTCAAATAATGAATGAAAGGTAATTATTAAGAATTTACAAGAAAATAGTTGTTAAACAGATCACTGTTTTATTTTTATTATCACGGCTTTAAGTTCTTCATTCATATTTCATCTACTTCATTAAAAATTTACGAGCCAGTCTCTTGTGACGAAAACCAAATATTTTTTTTTCATTTTAAACGAAAATAGTTTTGGGTTCAATATCAAACGGAAGCTTAGTCGGTAAAGCTCTCCTTCTGTGATGATATACATACTATAAAAGGTGAAGATAGTGTACTGTAATCGATCTGCAAAGATCCATAAACAACACAAATATTTGGAGAGGACATAGAACACAAAGCCCTGGAAATATAACAGGTGAGAACAGGTGTCTAGGAGATGTAAGCAGTCTCTGTAGATCGGCCACGCCCACCCCGGGCTCCACGTATTCAGCAGGTAGACAGGACTTTCCGTAGCCAATTCAGTATAAATCAAAGGCCTCACAATTTGTATAAAACAAGTCTGCCAAAACACGACCCAATTATAGGTTATATTTAATTGCTTTTATACTGTATATGGTCATAATACGTTATGTAACGATCATAAGATTTACGAAATACCGATGTTATCAATGAGTACTATGTCGCGCTTAAAAACTACAGAGTACTTGTGTGTACATTGAGAGTAGCTTTAAAAAAATACTTTTGCTAATAACTATTCATTAGATGTGAATGTTTCTGAGTTCCGTTTTTTCTTTAAGAAGCAGTTCGCTACGCAGTACAGTTAAGGTGCACAATGGAAATATCGGCTAAATTTTGTATTTAAAAATGTATTCGTAATCGGGATGGCGACTACTATTAGTACATTATTTATATTGGATAATTGTAATTATGATTAATAACTACATATCGAGGACGATAATATTTTATATTTAGACTAGTCACGTGATGCGGCAGTCACGCGATTTTAGCACATTGACTTGAAGTATTGATATTACATATAAATATCACTAGTGCAAGGGCATAACCAAGTTAAATTTCCAAGTTTAGTATATAAATATTTTCAAAAAGCATTGTAGTTTCTAAAAAGTGCTGCGATCCTGTCTAAATTCTGCAATTTCATTGTTAAAATTATACTTGTATGACCGAATGCTATATTTTTTTCTGGTCAGCGGCATTAAATATTGATATAATGAAATTGTTTTTAAGATTTCATCAGGATCGCAGCACTTTTCAGATACCTTATTAGTTCTATAGTTGAAATGTAATAGCTTACTTTGATCCATAGAGTGTATGCCCTTGCACTAGATCGATTTATTAAGACCCCCCACATAACCCTCCGATGTACTTGCATACAAATATACGGCAGTGTCAATTAAATACGTAATGTATAGAAAATATATTAATACAATAGCGAAGAAGACATTAAATTCAAATTATTGTCCCATAGAATATCTGTAAATAATATTCTATTTAATTAGAGAATACATATTTTGTTGAGAAAATATTACTTGATCTGTCTCTCACTGCATACAAACTACGTCACGTTGTAAGAAATGACGTCATATTGACAAGTGTATTGCGATCAGTGACTTGTTTATAACTTGTTATGTGGAATTTAACTAACGACAAAACAACACGCTGTAGTAAGTTTTTATGTAGTTTGACGATTTCTTACTGGTTAAATTAGCAGATAAACTCATTTTGTGTTATTTTAAAGAAATGATGTATGACGTATATTGTGTATGATGTCATAGTCAAGTTTTCCCGTACAAATTAGGCTCCGCCTCCTTTTTGTAACCTTAACTGTGCTGCGTATATGATATCAGAAAGTTCTGAATTAATCTATAGTGTGGAATTGTAGTATAAAGTGTCGAAAATTCAGAAGTTTTGAAGTTGTACACTTTTAAAGGCTGATTCTAAAAGTTCTTAAGAATTTTTGATGATCAACATCTGTAAAAAGACACTTCTAGAATATAACAGTAAGACTTTTTGTAAGAAGTAAAGATAATGACTTGGTAGACCATTTGCTGGACCTTCTATCTTTGTGAGGATTTTTATGAAGTTTATGCATCCAGTACCGGTATGGTAGACCGAACGCACCTTGGTTTACTCGTATATATAATGTATTAAACACTTTCTTGTAATTTAAAGAATATCTTTTAAGAAAGTACCGTTCACGCTCGCTCTGTGATCGGGAGGTCGTGAGTTCGTATCTCGGCCGCGACTGACCTAGTCGTTAAAATGGGTAGCAACTGTTTCTTCGCAATGCAGTCGGTACTTTGAAGTGAAAGTTGCGGGTCCTTCGGATGAGACCTTAAAAACTGAGGCCCCGTGTCAGCGACAGGCTTGGCACGATAAAGATCATTCACTGCTCAATGGCCCTGAATGCCGAGTAAAGGTCAAAATTTGAAGCCCTTCAATGGCATACGGTGACGTCTCCATATGAGTGAAAAATTCTGAAGAGGGACGTCAAACAATATACAATCAATCACTCAATCAATCTAAGAAAGTAATATATGAGTATATATTAAACTGACAGACATAAAATTCAAACAAAGTTCTTCCAAAATACACATACAAACAAAGACAATATTGTTACAAACCTTCTCTGCTGGAACCCAAAAAATGTTCGTATAGCGTCTTTTACTCTTTCATCACGTCCAGTTAAGTGAAAAGGGGAACGACAAAAAGAGATTTGTAATTTTGATAAAGCCACGGCTTCAATTTACAACATTGAATAAAAAATAAAGAGCAGCTGTCCTTATTTAATGAAGTGCTGAGCATTTTTTGATTGAATGATCGATTGTATATATTGTTTTACGTCCAATTGAGAATATTTCTCTCATATAGAGACGTCATCATATTCTCGTGAAGGGCTTAAAATTTTGACCTTTACTTGGCACTCCGGGCCATTGAGCAGTGCGGGATCTTTATCGTCCATTGCCTACCGTGATTTGAGACCTCGGTTTTAAGGTCTCATCCGAAGGACTCGCAACTTTCACTTCAAAGTACCGATCGTATGGCGAAGGAATAGTTGTAAACCATTTTTATCGACTAAGGTCAGTGGTGGCCGAGATTCGAACTCACGACCTCCAGATATCGACGCACTGAGCACTTTGAAGAAAAGTTGCGGGTCTCTTGGTTGATACCTTTTTTTGGTTTTTGTATGAGACCCTGTGTCACGGTAGGAATTCACACGATGGAGAACTCTCAGTGTTACATTATTAATTGGAGGATTACCTTGCTAAAGGAAGGTTGGTTAACAGATTGTTCTTTTACATAGCATTCGAGACTTTTAGCTCAAATATAGAGAAGTCATCATATACAGGTTTAAGACTTCAAATCAAGACCAATATTCGACATTCAAGGTCATTGATCAGTGAAGATTCTTTATTCTGTCTGACCGGCTGAAATTTGAAGAATGCTGACTCCTTTAAGGAATTCTTTTTTGCCTTTTTTTAGATTCATTTTCGACTTCCTCGCGTCTCCTTATGAGTGAAAAATTCTCGAGAGGGGCATAAAACAATATACAATCAATCAATTATTGACAAGATCGATGATTGTAGTATTATGTATCTTTTAGAGACTTCCCTGAGAAATAAAGTCAATGCTAAGTAAAATAAATTATCGCTTCATTTTATTAAAATTGCTCACCTTTTTAATTTCCATTCTGTCTTAGAAATAATCTGGGTTTTTTTTCAAAGCAAAAGGACTTTCAAAACTTGATGCAAAGTTTGTGAACATAAAATCATGAATTGCATTGTTAAAACATATTCACAAATGTCATTATTAGCATACTTTGTTTTTAGACTGCGATTGTAGAGCTGTCACGCCCTATGCAAGCAAATTTTCTGCCAATTGTATGAATACAGCCGACCATATTTGGACGGTAAATTTACAAATATTAAAAGTTCACGTAATCAATAGTTCTTAAAAGGACTTTCCTTTGATTGCATTAACATTATCTGTAAAACAAAAAATACGAATGTTTCTTTAAGAGTTTAACATTTAATGAATACGTTTTTTAAAGAAATATTTTCGTTTGTTTTGTTTAGATGATACAAAGAAGAGCTGATGGCTCTGTCAAATTTTACAGAGGTTGGACTGAATATAAAAACGGATTTGGTGACCTCAATTCTGAGTTCTGGATTGGTGAGTTACAATTAATAAAACTTCTGTAAAAGAATATAAAAGGCAGTAAAAAGCTTTTTTTGTGTAATTGAAAACCCCATCCTCATCCTGCCTATTGAAATACTCAATTGGAATTAATCCAGTCATATTTGATGCTAGATACCCGTACGGCGGGTGTGACCGGTCAGCAAGGGATGCTCACTCCTCCATGGCACCTGATCCCACCTCTGATGTTTCGGAGGTCCGTGTTTGCCATGCTCCTATTTTGTATTGTTTTATGGACTTTGAGATTGAATACTGTTCGTTATCTCCATATCCATCTAGCTATCAGTTGTTGATTTCGCTGGTAAATTCTTGGAGAGAATATATTTGATAATTTTTATTTAATAGAACTTCATTTTAATATTCTATAAAAGTGACATACTAGAAAACGTGTAAGTAATTATTAGATTTGACATCGTCTTTTAGTGAAAATTTTCCTTAAAAATTCTATACTCTCATTGTACACTCAAAATTAGCAAAAGCACAAATTTACGCCCTCAAAGAATTATACGATCATACTGTTAATGTCAGATATGTTTCGAATATTTCAAGATCAATTTCGAACGTATGCATGACTTATATGTTTTAAGGACTTGATAACATCCGCTTGTTGGTGACTAATGGCTATACAGTTTTACGTGTGGAATTGGAATACGGTACAGAGTCGGTCTATGCTTAGTACAGTAGCTTCTACATAGCGGGGGAGGGTGACAACTACCAAATCCATGTGTCTGGCTACAGCGGAACAATTAGTACGGATACAAGAATCTAAGTTTTCTATATGGAATTCATATTAATACTGCAATATTATTTAAATAACCATAGAATTCTTTAAAATATGCTCTGTGTATATTAGAAATTATTGTACGTTACTTACAAATTTACACAGCTCTTTACAAGAACATTTGTTCTGTTTACAGGTGAAGGAATTTCGTGTCCAATTACGCAACAATGATGCCCAGTTTACTACATTTGACAATGATAACGATGATGAAAGCACTAAGAAAAATGTGCAGGCGTGACGGGGTGCCTGGTGGTAAAACAAGGGCCACCGGTCAAATTTAAACGGTGAATACGGCAATAACAATCATGGAGAAAGGATAAGCTGGTACTTCTTCAAAGGATGGATGGTATCATTGACACAAACCAGAATGATGCTCAGACGAGCATAAAACGCCCATGGTTGTAGATAAAACATTGAAAGTACAAGAAGCTAGATAGATTTACGTCAGTCGGTCTGAAAAAAAAATCTTACATGTGACTTTAATTTACTAAACTTTTTAATTTTATTTTTCGTTTTTGTATTGATTCTCCAATCATTCAAAATATTTTAGAGCATAATTTGACTTTATGTGTCTTTATTGAATATCAGTAGCTATTTAGAATATAAAATTAGCAAATTCATGTATAATGAAATGTTGTCTGGCATGTAAGGGATGACTAATACATATTACAAAATACTGTCATTCAGGAATATAAGAGCAAATCATTTTTTGTTCATTATACAAAAGCCTTATATTAGTGTTTACTAGGTATATTTCCTGTCATTTGTTCAGACAAGGCTTGTTTTTTAAAGTAAAAATATTTTAAATCAAATGAAATGTTTCGCTCTTTGAATTTTGTAATTTAGTTGTAATCTGGAAATACACTGGAAAATTGAAATAAACTTGTCACTTATAATTTAGTACTTAAATCCCTAGCTTAGAAGGCACAGTTACACACATGTAATAAATCGGATATAAATAGATCAGGTTCAGATAGCTAACTAAAGGCTGATTTCCTACAAAATTACCTCAAATTAATGTGAGTATTATTCTTAAAAAGCTAAGCACAAACGTTCCCATAAAGGACCGATTTCATTGTCTTTAAAACAAAATGATAATTGCATGATTGATAGTTTGCTGTTTTCAGAAAAAAAATGCATATTGCATAATATAAAGACTTCATAATAAGTAATTCTCCAACCTCAGGATGGAAGTTAGTATCGGTGACTGTGGATATTGTCAAATCCTTAGGCCCTGGCGTGAGACGGAGGATAATTCTGATTTAAACCGTCAGTTTCTTAAGCGATGGTACAGTACCGACCGAACACAACCTAACACCAGAGCGAACCCGAAGCAGACCCCGGGTTCGCTTCACGAATTCGCTCGGGGTCCGCTTCGGGTTCACTTTCAGAAATTTTCGGACCACTCTGGGTGCGCCTTGGGTGCACTCCGGGTTCGCTCCGCGTTTCGCGTTCGCTCGAGGTCAGCTCTGGGTCGTGTAGAGCGAACCCAGCGTTCAGTTTCTTGAACCGCTTTACACAATGATGCGTGAAGCGAACCCCGCTTTAATCTCGCCGCCCGTAACCCCCAACCCTTGTATATTCCAATATAGTAATGGAATAGCAGAATCAATGTTTGTTGTTTTGGCGGCGACCAATACATGTACACTGTACATGTATACAGTGACATTATGGAGAACATAGATAATTTCCGATGTAGATTTTTAATGATTATTTCCTTGATTTCGATTCCGAGAAATTCAAAGTGATTTAACAGCGGACTATTAGGCGTTTTTTTCTTCATTTATAACGTGAAAACAAAAACGGAAAAAAGGTGTTGAATTGATTTTCGTGTAACGAATGGTGTACCAGTGAAAGTGACGAAAGCATCTAAACAAAATACTTTCAAATTCACGTGCTATATAATTCAAAATTATATTTGTTATTCTTTTTCTTGTATATCGTAGTTTAAATGTTTGACAAACACTATATTATGATATTTATAAATTGGCCTATTGTATACGTAATATATTTAGATTTCATTTAAGTAGTTACACATTGAAAGTTCGTAATATATATTAACCGGACATTTTCTTTAAAAAAATAAATAGATTGAATCAGATCTTTATTACGCTCAGAATTATGGATCGAGTATGATTTTAATCAAATTGAAAAAAATAATATAACAAACAATAATTGTTCTCCCGATAAGAATATATTTACAATATACACTGTATGTACTGTACCCCCTACTTCACATTCACACATTAATGAATTTAAAAAAATTATTTATAAAAAATATTTCTATTTCTAAATGTTTAAATATAAATAAATGCAGGAAAAATCAAACTATCGCCTGATCAAATATTTCTAATACAGGCAAGAATACCCTTATAAGGATATTTAACATACATTAACATTGGCAAAACCACGAAATATAAAGTTATCTCCAACCCAACCCTCTTTTAAAAATACGTTTCTATCACCTGATCAAATATCGAAAAAACGTCGAATTCAAAGTCTGCAAGAAACTGTTTTTATATAAAATATCTATGAATAGGAGTAAATTTTTCTTTATCTACGTCTCTTATCTGTGTAGCAATGTACTAGTGTCATATATCACTTGTATATGGTGTTTCACTCAGAGTTAATTTGATCAATTCGCAAAAGCATGATGTTCATGTACGTACTAATCCGGGATTTCATTGACTCTAACACATGCTTTTTGATATATTGTGACATTGACAGGGGGTTAAAGTCAGAGTGGAGGCCATATTGAAAAGTGGGAATTCAGTGACACCATCTGGTGTTGCAACTCTGCCTACCTTTACACCTTTATTCGCGGATCTAACTTCTAAGATTCGAGAAATCAGTAATGGGATGTTTCTTCTACAACTTTTGCCCTTTAAAAGGTCCTATCACTGACAAATAAAGCATTATACGAGAAGGTGACCTAATTCAAGCAATGTTTCATTTGTTGGCGACAGGGTCGTTCAAAATGTTTGTCAAAACATTCGTTTAATGATGATTAAGTTGAGTTGTAAAAGAATCACCATTTTACTGATTTAATGCGTCTCAGAAGTTAGTTCTGTGAAAAAAAATTGTCATAGTAAGGCAGAGTCGCGACACTAGCTGGTGTCGCTGAATTACCATTTTTCAATATGGCCTCCGCTCTCACTCTCCCCTGCACATGTCACAATATAAAAAGCAGGAGTAGTGTCAGAGGAATATCGGATTAGTACTTACTATAGTTCTTAGACGCGACAACCCATTGACAAATATGTTGATGGTACAAGGATATAAATTTTCGCGGTTGAAGTCAACATTTTGCAGACTAATCGTTGGTACAATGACAATTTAAAGAAATAAAATGTGTCATGAAATAGAATGTTGACGTTAGCTTTCATGTTAATTGATAGACAATTGTTTCACACTGAACTATCGACGGATTTTCTCTTTGCGCGATCATACAAGGCGGGCGACTGTGACCAGACATTAAGAGACGTTTACTCCTCAATGGCACATGATCCTACCTCTCATGTTTTACAGGGCAACATGAAGATATCGAGTACCGACAAATGAGTTGATATATATGAGTAATCTTGTCACCGAGCTAGTTGAGGATTTTTACAACAAGATGGTGTATCAACGATTTCATACCGTATTCTTTTAGCCACCTTCTTTGAATTTTACTTTTGTTTTATATCTGCCTCCTTAAAATTAATTTTATGAATAAGAAACCAAAATTGTCTTAAAAGATAGAAAAAATGAAAATTAAAAAGAATTAAATAACCTTGACCTTTAACCTTGACCAAATATTCAAGGTCAAAGGTCAAGGGTCACTATGCAGTTGACCTCATGCTTCTACAACTTATAATTTTCAAGTTATAAGGTTTAATAGTAAGTACAAAGACGTTAAAGGGCTATAACTCATATAAGGGGTCATCAGATCCTTTCGCACTGAATAGATTGAAGTTGTGCCTAAGGGCCCTGAAGACATTAGTGAAGGTTTAGTGTCTCTAAGGTTTACGGCTTCGAAGGAGTAGCGATAACAAGGTTTTTAGCACAAGGGGCAATAACTTTTAAAAGGGTCAAACTTAGGGGACAAGAATGAAATCTTCGAAAGAGTTGTAAGAGTACATATTAAAGTCAGAAGATAAATAGTGTATGTTTAAGGACATAAGAGCTATTAAAAGAAATTTATTCCTCATATTTGGAATGACCTTGACCTTTGACCTTGAAATGAATTTAAAGGTCAGAGATCAATAAATCTTATGCAGTTGGTTTCATGTCTCTACGACTTTTCGTTTTGAAAATTTTTAATTATTTATAAAATTTATAAACTTTAAGGGGCAGTAACTCATTGAAGGGGTTGAAGAAAACTTTTGCAATGAAAAGATTGAAAAGTCTCCTAAATTAGTTGAAGACATTGGCGAGGGTTTTGTATCTCTACGGTTTACGGTTTCGGAGGAGTAGCGATAACAAGCTTAACGGTGAAAGGGTCAATAACTACGTAAGGGGTCAAAGTTCAAACATAGGGGGTCGTTTTTCGGAATAACTTTAAATATCCAATATGATGAAATATGAAGTTTTTCGATAAGTCTTACGGTCTCAAAAGCTAAGGGAGAATTAAAATAAAAAGAAACAGAAGCATTTCAAGAGGTCTTTACACAGAAAGGTGGAAAGACCTAAATATGTCCCTGATCATATTAATTTCAATATATATATCTAGTTTGCCGGATTGATGTAAGTAATATGTGTAAAAACATTTCACCATCAGAATTAGGAAAATATTCTTTAAATATTTTAAATAGAACTAGGAGACTTATTGTTCTCAGAACAATAAGAGGTCTTTCCACC
The DNA here is from genome assembly GCA_003671525.1 of Saccostrea glomerata. Classification (NCBI taxonomy): domain Eukaryota; kingdom Metazoa; phylum Mollusca; class Bivalvia; order Ostreida; family Ostreidae; genus Saccostrea; species Saccostrea glomerata. Next base: position 269,274 of record PRKT01000362.1, on the reverse strand, counting down.
TTCTTTGAATTTTAAATTTGTTTTATACCTGACTCCTAAAAATTAAATTCCATGAAAAAGAAACCAGAACTCTCTTAAAGCATAGAAAAAATGAAGAAAAAAAATGAATGACCTTGACCTTTGACCTTGGAAAAATATTCAAGGTCTAATGTCAAGGGTCACAATGCAGTTCCCCTCATGCTTCTATGACATAATTTTCAAGTTATAAGGATTCATAGTAAGTACAAAAAACTTAAAGGGCAATAACTCATATAAGGGGTCATCAGATACATTTGCACTTATACATTGAAGTAAGGCCTAAAGACCCTTAAGATAATAGTGAAGGTTTGGTGTCTCTACAGTCTACGGTTTCGGAGAAGTAGCGTTAACAAAGTTTTTCACACAAGGGGCAATAACTTTTAAAAAGATTAATATTAGGGGATACAATGTAAGAGTGAAATCTTTGAAACAGTTTTAAGAGTTCATATTTATGATGCATAGACATTAAGTATATGTTGAAAGACAAAAGAGATATAGAAAGAGCTAAATTTTCCATTTTTGGAATGACCTTGACCTTTGACCTTTACATGAATTTGAAGGTCAAAGGTCAATGAATCTTAGGCAGTTGGTCCCATGTCTCTACGACTTGTCGTTTTGAAAATTTTAATTATTTGTAATATTCAAAAAGTTTCAGGGGCAATAACTCATTGAAGGGGTCACCGAATACTTTTGCAATGAATAGATTGAAGAGTCTCCATAATTAGGCAAAGTCATTGGTGAAGGTTTCATACCTAGACGGTTTACGGTTTCAGAGGAGTAGCGATAACAAGGGTTTTTAGCACAAGGGGCAACAACTTTTTAAAGGGTCAATCTTAGGGGCCAAGAATTATATCTTCTAAAGAGTTTCAAAAGTACATATTAAAGACATAAGATAGATAGTATATGTTTAAGGACATAAGAGCTATTAAGAGAAATTTATTTCTCATATTTGGAATGACCTTAAACTTTGACCTTGAATTGAATTTGAAGGCAAAAGGTCATTGAATGTTATGCAGTTGGTTTCATGTCTCTACGACTTTTCGTTTTGAAAATTTTTAATTTTTTGTAAAATTTATAAACTTTCAGGGGCAATTACTCATTGAAGGGGTGAAAGAAAACTTTCGCAATGAATAGATTGAAAAGTCTCCTAAATTAGTTCAAGACAATGGTGAAGGTTTTGTATCTCTACGGTTTACGGTTTCTGAGGAGTAGCGATAACAAGCTTAACGGTGAAAGGGCCAATAACTGCGTAAGGGGTCGAAGTTAAAACATACGGGGTCGTTTTTCGGAATAACTTTATATATCCAGTATCATGAACTAAAAAGTTTTTCGATAAGTCTTACGGTCTCAAAAGCTAAGGGGAGAAATAAAATAAAAAGAAACAGAAGCATTTCAAGAGGTCTTTCCACAGAAAGGTGGAAAGACCTAATTAAGGCCATTGACAAAAATAAAAGAAGTGGTGTTCTTATAAATTCAAAGCAAACGAGTAAAACCTTTTGTCTATTAAAAAAACGACAACAATGCATTTTGAGGAAAAACACAAAAAACTTGATAACGCAAAGTGGATGCTAAGCTTTTTTTTTCAAATTATTCAAAGAAACTTCTTTTGAAATCGTATTTCAACCTTTGAAATTGTATATTTCTAATATGCCTTACGTATAAGGATAACGATGGGAATTATCTTTCTTTATTTTCATAGACCCAATGGCCTTTTCGGATTTTTTCTCATCAATTACATATGGATGACACATGGAAATTTTATGACGTAATCTATTCTATCAATTCAAGAAATAGAGAGAGAGAAGAGTAAATGTTGTAAAATGATCGTTTAAGGTTATTTTTCAAATGGTTGATGTAGATTTTATCATAAATATTTTATCGAAGGGTAATTCATGGGAGTTAAGTCGAAAAGGTCCGGAGGTTTATATCGAAGGAAGAAGTTCTATATGTATGTAGCAATACGTATTACAAATATTTCGTTATCTCTCGAAATTCTCCGTTTAGCTTATAAAAAATACCCTGGGCCCAAAGTGGGAGCGATCCGCCTTTAAATGATGTTCAATCATTCCTCATAAATAGCGTTCCCGAGTTTGGGGTTTCAAGTGGTGTGCATGCTCCATTCTTGTATAATTGCTCATACAATATATTAGATTGATAATAATTTACCTTATTTACGTGTTATTTATCGATTATTTACAATGAATTATAACAGAAATGAAACTATTTTCCATATATCAATTTTGAAAACTCCTTTTTTTTGTGAACTTTCCAAATTCCTCTCATTTAGTATTGTTTCAAGATCAAAAGAGTCAATATTTTGAACATATTTTTAACTATAATAAAAATTAAAATTTAACATACATCTTGTCAACACATTAAAAATATATTTCAAAAACATTATTTACCTTAATTCCGCGGTACACGCAGATATATCGATATTGATGCAATTTGAACTGTTTAAAATTTCATGCGCATACATGTACATGATACGTTGCATTGAAAAAGATACAAAAAATAATTATAATGTATCGATTTTAAGAGGCAACATTGAAAAAAAAATCTATAGTTGACCAACACCACTTTTCATACAAAAAGCTTCCATGTACAAAATATAATATCAAATTGATTTAGAGACTCTGCATAAAGACTGTTACTCTTCTACCTTATAAATGATATATGTGCAACAATATACAAGCAGTTGTCACTATTACTGATCTACTTTGACATATGTTTTTTGGATAAGGCCTACATAAAGATACTCGTATTTCAACTTGGGGAAGGGATGGCACAATTTTTTTTTCACTTTGGGGAAGTATCAAGCAAGATAAAAACTTGGGCAAACCCGTTAAAACTATTTGATATTATTATCAAGGAGGTAAATGATTACTGAGTATACTAATTTTGTCTCTGTTGTATACAATATATTTCCCCCAAAATATATCTGTCTTTTTAATCTATCTAATTGAATATGATAAAATAAACCCTCCTATTTTATGTAAAAGTTTGTATACTTTTTAGTGTAAAAGCTGAAAAGCATTAAAAATCGATCAATCCAGACCATGTATATCACAGCGCAGGTGCTTGAACATGTAGTTCAGAGGCTAATCATTCCTCATTAAAAAACAGTATATAGAAAAATCAGCAGATCCTACATTGTAATAAATCTGATAAATACAGGAAGTTTCCATGTTGTTTTCATCTCATAAAAAATAAGCTCCAGTCTAGCATCAAAATGCCAAAATTGGAAGTAGTATTCAGGAATTATTTTTGCGTCAATCATCATTTGACGTGAACTCTATTGAAATACCGTTAAGACACCTAAAATACTCGATTAAACGATTATTATACCAAATATTTAATAACTTAATAGGGAGACATAGGAATATATATTTTGATGTTTTTCTGTTTAACTTTTTATCGAACATCTGTACATGTTTTGGATAAATTTGTATATTTATGATTTCTTGATAATCAAACTTTAGCAAATGTAAGTAATTCAATCTTGGATCAACCTTCTTATTGATTTGATCTTGAATCTCAAAAAGTCAAATGTATTTTGAGACCCAAATCCTTAACGAGCCTTCCGACCTTCTGTAAAATAGAAGGTGATATCTCCGGGACATATGATACAATCTCATTTTTTCTTTGGTTAAGACTTAATGGAAGGATATGGAGATAACGAACAGTATTCAATATCAAAGTCCATAAAACAATACAAAGTAGGAGCAGAGAAAACACGGACACCCGAAACATCAGAGGTTGGATCAGGTGCCATGGAGGAGTGAGCATCCCCTGCTGACCGGTCACACCCGCCGTGTGCTCCGTGTCATGATCGGGATATAACGGGAAAATCCGTCGTCAATTCAGTGTATAAATAATGGATCAACAATAAGTACGAAAAACGTCAGTCAGCATTTGACTCAATGATAAATTGTATTTGCTGACAAGGTCATTGTATAGACCATAAAACCTACAATATTATGACTTTAAAGAAGATTGCTGATATTCTTGTTTCACCAACTTGTTTATCAATAATTTACCTCGTTTTAGAAATTGTTAGTATGTAGAGCATGCGCTTGCGTAACAAATCAGCTGAGATATATACACTTCGTATGCAGGTGATGAAGGTATATTGCTGTATGAATAAGGGAAGTTGAAGATAGAAAAGTTAAAGTCATTACTATGATAATATAGCTTGGTTGTTAGATTACCAGTAACGTCTTTTTTAAATAAAATATTTAAGTATGAAACAGATGTGTCTGTCTCCGTGGTATCTTTTATCTCAAGCTCACCAGGATATATCGTATCAACGTCGGAAAAATTACCATTGTTAACTGACAATGCGTCGCCGATATATATATGTTAATAAAAATCAGTAATATTACATTTTGCTTCTCCTGATAAAATTCACCTAGATCGGTATATTCTCTAAAGTTAATATAACATTTTAAGCTGCATACTGTAAACCAACTTTTATTCGCAACGACTTTATTTTGCGATTTACCAGGGCTAAAGTAGTTCGCGACGATTAATTTTCGCGAACAAAACCTTTTTGCGTCTGTTTTAAATAGACAAATATACTATAAAGACCTGTTCGTGGCGAGAAATATTCGCGATGACGAGGCTCTCGCGAACTTCGCAAAAATTTCTCCGCGTGATTAAAAGTTGGTTTGCAGTATTCTGAAAATGTTTTCATCTGTAAACCTGTACTGAGTGTAATTTGTCTATATTTGTTTTGTTTTTTTTTTAAATATTGTCCACGTTTCGCAGCACAGTTAAGGTTAAAGTAAGGAGGCGGGGCCTAATTTGTACGGGAAATGTTTACTATGACATCACACATAAGATAAGGTCTTCAAAATACCATAAAATGAAATAATTTGCTATTTCAAACAGCAGGATAGCTGTATACTACATACAAACTTGCTATTACATGCCATTTTGTCGCTCGTTTAATCCCACACAACAGTATAAACGATGCATCGATCGCAATGCACTTGTCAATGTGACGTCATCTCGCAAAAATGACGCAGTTTGTTCACAGTGAGAGGCTGATCAAATCAAATTTTGTACAATGAAAAATGTCTTTTGTTCTCAAATAAAATATTATTTGTAATTAAATAAAAGGCTGTTAACTTGGATGCGATGTCTATTTTAGTACTTTATTCATAAACTGTCCGTACATTCTCCAGAAAAGTGATACTGCGGTGTGTTTGTATGCGGATTCATTGAAAAAGTAATGGAAGGGCCCTAATAAATCGATTTATTGCAAGGGCATACCCTCAATATATCTTGTAAAAGTTTTTACACATAAACTCAAGAAGCATTAAGATATTTGAAAAGTGCTGCGAACCTCATGAAATCTTACAAATAAATTAATTATAGCAATATTTAACGTAGTTGACCAGCAAAATATTCAACCTGTCTTCGAACAAATTAAATTTTAGCAATTAAAAAAGGGAATCTGCATAGGTTCGCAGCACTTTTCACAAACTACATATAGTGTTGAAAAGGATTATAAATTAAAATAAGATTTTTAACTTTGTTATGCCCTTGCAATATCGGAATTTATAGATGACCTCTAAACTGCAAGTATAATTGCTAAAATCGTGTGACGTCTACATCACGTGACCAGTCTTAATTAAAAATCGAAAAGTCCCCAACATGTAGATTTAAACCAAATTATATTTTTTGGATATCAGTGAAGTCCTAAAAAGAATCGCCCATCCTAATAAAGTATGTATTTTTTAATTTTAAAAATCGCCGATATTTCCATTTGTAACCTTAACTTTGTTATTTCATTTTCCAGTTTTAGGATAAAAAGTTCTAAGGATTATCCACTTTTCTAAACTTGTGACACGATATGACATCTTCCAACGAAATTTTTTTATATCATTTCTCCTTAAGTTGTTTCTTTATTTACCAGTCCATTCCTTGCATTGCTGTACATATGCAATGCTAAAAAGCATGTCATTGGATTTAAAAGTTGATGTATAGGTTTTTTAGATTAAATAGAGAGGGAAGGATTAAATGCAAATTAACATTTTTTGTATTTTCTTTCGATCCTTCGAATTTGTTTTTAGATTATAACTACAATTACAAACCTTTTGGTTCTAATTATGAATGATCACTACACTAATTCTCTCTTGATGTTAGCACTGGTCCCTTGAAGCATATAAGGAACAGCAGAAGAACATATATTATACTTATCATACAATGAAAGTCTAACACATCAGACCTAATATTATCAATATAAAGCATGCAAGTAGAAGTTTTTATTAAGTGAGTTGCAGACTGAAACGCGTGAGGTTTGTGATGCAGAGCATTTGTTTTACAGCTAGGAATATTAAGTGTTTGCTTATAGTTTTCTGAACCATATACACTTATATTTTCTCAAAAAACTAGCTGTTCTTAGAATTAAAATTTTTCAAATGTCACTCGTTTTTTTATGAAGATAAGATAGAGTTCCTCTTTCATCCAATAATTTTACGGATGTATCTTTATGTCAATTTAAGAAGATATGTTCAACAATAAATTCCATAAACAGTGCTTGTTTATTTGAAAAGAATTCAGTCTTTAATATCTAGCCGTTTGGTTTCTAGTTGTAGTTCAAACTGGTTTTCCAGAAAATCGTCGGCAAAGGACAACGCTTTGCGCAAGGCTTGTAAAGCCAGTATATATATGTTGGGTTTCATACAATCTTCCTTTTCATAATTCTTTATTCGAACTACATGTGCTTTTGATTTTGTTTACAATTTTCTCAATGGGTCTGCTGAAAAATACATCGCTGATTTCTTTGTCCACTAAAGGGCATATCTTGTCAATCTTCGTTACATAAACAAGGAGTGGAATACCTTAAACGAAAATTGAATTAGGCATAAGAATTTGAATAAAGAGATCTTTTGCACAAAATCAATGAATTGATAACAGCCGTTGAAAGAAATTTGCTTGCATTCTTTAATTTTGATTAAATATTTTTAGATGATTCTTTATTAAGCCCTTTAAATGTTTTTTCTTAGTAATATCAAAACACAGGTATATAGTACAAAACGTAGAAATACAGATTTTTTTTGGACCACTCTGGGACCACTGTGGGGATGCCCTGGGACCGCTGTGGTACTTCTCTGGGACTGCTTTGTGTCAGGTTGGGTCAGGTCTGCACGGTATATGCACATGCTCAAACTTTGCATATATAAACGTTTAAACTAATTAGAATGATTAAGATATATATCTTTATAAAACAAAAATATGAGCTCAATATGAGCATTTTGGGGACACTTTCATATATGCATAATTATGTCACACGCATACGCACGATATCCTTGTGCATGATAATATGCCATCACAAGGATATCATTTTTAGTGCAAGCGAGAGAGGCTACAGTGATTTATTGTTTTCGGGCAATTTTACGCACAGCTGTATATTTATTATCTCTCTCTGCAAATACGAAATGGGTTTCATTTTGAATGTACAAATCTTATAAATATTCTATAAATAAGAATTATTTTAGCAAAAAATATCACGTAATTAAAAGATGGATAATACTCCCTCCTCTTTTCCTCAATCGCCTACCTTATCCATGGCATGGTTAGGATGTCTTCTCTTTCAGTATCTTTTGTCTCCATCTGATCATTAAAGAAACATTTTATAATCCTATTTATGTTCCTCTGTTATTATGCAAGACCGAAGCCAAGTCAACTGAGCTAGTTTTTTGATGGATTAAAATTAAAATAACAACAGTAGTGAAAGTGAAAAATTGTCATTTATTGAAGTAAATGACGCAAAACAAAATATAAACATATTATAAGGGGGTCAGACAAGACTAGAACAAACTTTGAAAGAATACAAAAATCTTTGGTAATATATTATGCAATCTGACCCCCTAAAATTACATATATCATAAAGCAGGCACTGATATGCCTGTCATCAAAAAAGGGTGGGT
>PRKT01000362.1:206843-256334 GCA_003671525.1 Saccostrea glomerata | reverse complement strand
CCCCCCCCCCCCTCACCAACATACACATAATCCTACAAATGTTAATCCTGGGTTTATCTACTGTGTAAATGATAGCGGATTATAACTCATTCATTTTTTTGTAAAATTGCCACCTTTTGATTGGTTAATATTAAAATATTTTTACTACTAGACTGAAAAATATTTCATGTATCCTATATATTTTCAAAAAAGCAATGTCGTTATTGACCCAATGCAGACAGACAACCTTATAGATGCAGTGAATCAACCGAATTTCCTTTTTATTTGCTGTCTATTGTGTATCGTAATTACATGTTACATGTACCACACTTCACAATTTTTCCTGTCTTTATATAAAATTTAGAAAGAAAGAACAATCAAATAAATTTTCATTTCGCAGTTTCGCAGCAGCATTTAGGTAGCGTAATGTTCCAGATATAATTAAAAATAAAATAATTTTCACATATATATGGTAACTAAAGATGTATCGTTTATGCTGCAATCTTGACCTATCGAGAGCAATGTTTAAATTAAAATAATTTTCAAATGAATTCTACAGGCTTATCAAATGACTCTCGGATGGATTACCAGTAAATATTTTGTTTGAGAAAATAATTGTTTAAAAAAAAATCTGAATGGATGTAGCCCGCTGTTCAGGTCTCCCCCTGGTATAATGAAATGTAAAACAAACACTCACTCATAATACTATACTCCACTGATGAATCCATAATATATTAACTATTAAATATTTATTTATAGTTAAAAAAAGACAATGAGATAAAAATAATGTGCATGGAAAAATATTAAATATTATACAACTATTAAACACCGTAGTAAAATTACAGAAGAAAAACATTTAACGTTCACTCTGAAAACGTTTGACGTTGTTGAAAAACATGACGTCATTATTAACCTGTTAAAGTATATTTGATAAAAATGAAGAAAAAACCTACTTAGAGTTGACGTAGGACCATAAAAATTCATATTTGACAACTTCTAACCTTACTCTATCAGAATTCGTGAAAAACTCAAAATTCATAAAAATTGCCATAAGGACCCTTTTCACATGGGCGCAATCATATATTATATTTAATGATGTGGTAATAAATCGTTACTCTTTCTACTCTCTGTGTTCAATTTCTTCATTTCATGATCTGCACATAAAAATCATTTCTGAAAAATAAACAGCGCTTTATACTTCAAACTATTTTCCATGTGGCTCTAATGTTATTGTTGTTTATGAAAACCAATATTACAAATTAAAAACCATCTATTTTACATTCATGGAGGCGGTTTTACGTATAGAAAATTTGACACATAATTTGTTTCAGCCTTGGATTAATTCTGCATTTCACTAGGATATTAAATCTAGCGAAAATAACTGAACAAAATTTTGATAAAGTATTTATATATTGTGTACATTGGCCTTCAAATTGTTCGCGAAATGCCGATGTAAAATTCACACAGGAAACTACAGTAAATACAATATTAATGTAAGTTATATCAGAATATCGCTCAGGGGTATCCTGAGAAAATATTTTTCGATGGCAAAACAACTTATTTCACACACAGTACGACGAGCATAACCATGATAACACGTATTCATTTATACTTTCACTCTGAAAATGAAACAGAACAGCAGAGAGTGGAAAGTGAGAAAAAAGAAACATGTGCGTTTTACGCGTAGAAGTGAAAATTTGACGTCACAATAAACACGTTTTCTCAACGTCAACGTTTATGTCATTAAGACCCCTTTTCCCAGAGAGCGGTCCATATCATTTTGATATCTTTTCACTACTGTGACATTTATTTAATTAATAATTTACATTTTTAACTTTAAAAAATGCAATAGAACATTTTTTTTTCAACACTGGACCAAAAATAGATCAAAAACACCATATAATTGATGAAGAAATTTATCTAAGTTGCCTTCGACTTCTAGGTGAATCTGTTCTACATAGCACAAAAATAAACAAGAAACATATATTGACGCAAGCGTCAAAAATCGGCCGCAAACCAATTACTTGTTCCTTTAATGAAGCAACTAAAGACTGAAATAGTGATCTGTTTTTAAAATATCTTATATTTATCTGTTAATATATATCCTCGTGACATTAAACGCTTGTGCACGACATTGCATGATTTTCTTAATTATATAATGCATGTTCAGTATTACATGTATATATAAGCAAAGTACCCCTGGTCCTCTAGCTGCGTCAACAAACTATGGGCCTGTATAAATAAGAGGCATTAAAAGTTTAAAATTAAAGTTTAATGTAATCTACAACTAGATATGCAGTGTAGTTTTAATTTAATAAAAACGCAACAAATATGTGGGGCTCCTTGCCCTCTCTTAGAGAAAAAAACTAAACTCCCTCTAGATCCGCCACTACATTTCATCTCTTTCAGTTTCTTTGAGTTGAAGCGGGAAAGTTCTTGGTACATTGTAAAACGTGCATTATCCTCGTCTGCTAGGGGCAAAATCTCATAATATTCTGTAGCCTGCTAGGTCTTTTGATGTAACCATCTTTTTGAAAATGTTATATATGTACATGTGAACACGTCATTTTAAAACAAATACGTACGATAAATCTTGTTTAAATAGAGAAAGTAAAATTGTGCAATATACATAACGCGGTCTTTGCTTTAGACTATGCCCAACACATGTCCTAATTTTCTCCGCACCTCAAACATGTCTAAGTTTCTCAATCAGGATTGGATGAAATATTTACCTCATTCTTCAATGTTCTTTATAAAAAAATATTTTTATATGTTTATTGTGCGTTCTTGTTAAACATTTAGACGCTCTTTTTAATATACTATTATATTAATGTTAAATATTTTTATTTAAATAGTTTTAACTCCGCAGAAACGTACAGCGACTTCAAACTTTCATATCATATAACCGACCGCCTCCTGGCGGCCGGTAATCATAGAAATTCCTCTTGTGTCCCTAAAGCAAATCAGACTCCGTTTATTGATTCTTGAATTCATGCAAATACACAACATTACTTTTTATTTGAATCCCGCGTTTTTCACCCGGAAAAAACAATTGAGAAAGATGATAAGGTTTGCTTAATGAATTTGTAACAATAATTAAATTAAACGATAAAATTGTTGCTGTTTTTCAGTCAAATTAAATCATGGCTGTTTTTGAGGTTAATACGATGATTAAATCACTGAGAAGTATGTGTACAACATTTACCGAGACCGAAAGGCGAGGTGAATACAGACATTATCAAATCTTGGTGTTGAGTCCTGAGGGTTGTGTTATGCTGTCTTTTTGAATATTTTCCGGATGTCCTACTGCGTATGCTCTTAATTCGTACTTTGGCAAATTCGTACTGAATTCATATTTATCATTTAATGTGTAAAATTCTTATATTTACCATCCTTGTTAGTTATAATAGTTAGTATTGACATACGGTAGTGCGACTTTGTCAAGTCCGACCTCGTTATGGTCCGACAGTATTATAGTCCGACATTATCATAGTCGAAATTATCTATCAGAGAAAAATAGGACTGGCCCGCTCAGCGAAGATCCGACGTTGAATCAATGTTGGCAATTCAACTCAATTTGAATTCAATGTTGATTCAACGTTTAATTTTCAACGTTGAAAAGTCAACGTTGAATCAATATTGTATCTAGATTTATCAACGTCTAAACCCAACTTCAACTTATATTCAACGTTAAAACAACGTTGTGTGCCTGCTGGGATGTTATACGCTTAAACATCTCCTGAACTTAATTTGTGGAGTTATACGGATTGTAATTTCTCCATTTTTAGAAAATTACAGAAAAAGAAGCATAGGGTTGTGATTGATTAAGATCCAACATTGTACGAAAAATGTTTATATATTTACCTGCACATGGTCTTCCAACTAAATAAAGAAGGATATGGAGATAACGAACAGTATTCAATCTCAAAGTCCATTAAACAATATACAAAATCAGAGCAGAGGAAACACGGACCTCCGACACATCAGAGGTGGGATCAGGTGCCATGGAGAAGTGAGCATTCCCTGCCGACCGGTCACACCCGCCATGTGGTCGTTGTCATGATCAAGAAATAATGGAAAAAAATCCGTCGTCAATTCAGTGTATAAATAATGGACTAACAATTGGTATGAAAAACGTCAGTCAGCATTTGACTCAATGATAAATTCTATTTGCTGACAAGGTCATTGTATCGACCATAGAACTTACGAAATGACGACTTTAAACGAGACTGCTGATATTCTTGTTTCATCAGCTTGCTTGTCAATAATTTACCTCGTTTGAGAAATTGTTCATACGTAGAGCATGCTCTTGCGTATCGAATCAACTGAGATATATATACTCCGTATGCAGGTGATGAAGGTATATTGCTGCATAAGTAAAGGAAGTTGACGATAGAAAAGTTAGAGTCATCACGTTTATCATATAGCTTGGTTGTTAGATAACCATTAGTGTCTTTTCCAAGTAAAATATCCAAATATGAAGCAGAAGTGTCGGACTCCGTGGTATCTTTTATCTCAAGCTCACCGGATATATCGTATCGACGTAGGAAATTATCATTATTAATTGACAATACGTCGTCGATATATCTAAATGTCGAGTTGAAGGCCACAGCAAGTGTTTTCTTCTTTTCACGCATAAGATTTTATATAAATTCTGCTTTATATGAATATAAAAATAAGCCTGCTAATAACGGAGCACAATTTGTACCCATGGGAATTCCAATATATTGTTGGAATACCTGGTCTCCAAAAACCACATAGACTCAAGCATCTTCTTGATGTCAATTTCAGAGTACTTATGTGTGCAATCAGAATCTGTTTTAACAAAATAATTTTGCACATTACCAATGACGAGGTAAGTAAATTTACGAGTTCCATTTTTATTAAAGAAGCAGCTGTCAATGATATCAAAAAGCCTGGATTTTAATTTGTCGTGGGGAATAGTTGTGTATAAAGTTGAAAAGTCGTAAGTTTTTAAACTGTTGATTTTTGTAAAGTCTTGTGATTTCAAATTGTCCAAAAGTTCTTTAGAATTTTTAAGTATCTACATCTGATTCACACCACTTCTTGAATATATAGTTGCACAGTACTCTTGAAGTTTTTCCTTCACCACTGTCAGTATCTTAGTGAGGAGTAACGAAAGAGGCTTGGTTGAACATTTACTGGAACCTGCAATGTATCTTTGTTTGTAAGGATTTTTATGAAGTTTCGGAATCCAATATATATAGGGTAGCTCAAATTCATTTTGGCTCTGTGGAATATTAAAAGGATTTGTTTTCTCTGCATTGGTATATGTATAAGAATAAATAAGGAAATTCCAAATTGATTCAAATAGATTTTAAAAGCTATTTAAGAAGCTAATTCATATGCTGCATATTTCCATACACAGGTGAACATAAGAATAAGGGATAATTTGAGATGGGGGTGGGTTGGGTAGCAGGGAACCCCACCGCTAACTGTTAATTTTTACTCAATAACTTTAGACTAGCATATTTACTGAAACAGTGGTCACCCATCCATGGATCTAAATCTCCTACCCCTAAGCCCACCAAACTTAACTTAATTAAATTTTGTAGTGGGGCTAGTGTCAACAGTTTTTGCAGCTGACATTTCTTTCCCTTTGAAAATCAATCCTATAAAATAGCCTTATTTTTTTTCTTTTTATAGCGACTGAAGTAGATTTAAAAATACAAAATTAACACATCTGGTTCAGTTTAATATTTAACCCTGCTTCTCTCATTGCCTTTGTACATAATATATAGGACATCAGCAAATGTAAAATTGTTTTGCGGTATGAGGATGAGTCCTTGAATTATATAATAAAATGATTAAAATAATTATTGTTTTTGAAGTCAATAGGATTATTTAGCTATCTTACTTTCGATATACAATATTCAACTCGCACTTCGGTACAGTTTATTATGTTATTTTAAGTAAAATATTGCAGAAAACTTTTTAAAAACTTTAAGAAGCAATTTATCTCTAAACAGAAAACAGTATTTCACCTGTGCGGAATCAAACAGTAAATTTCTTTAAAGATTTTCATGGTTTTCTATGCATTGGGTATAAGACATTTCAAACATATTGCTAAAGCCAAGGAAATATCATTTATTTTTAAAATTCACTCTTGATATCTGAAATAAAGCTCAGTTATTCCGCTTCAGAATTTTATGAGACCTTAAACTACAATGAAGTGGTAATTTATTCCACCATGAAAGGACATGACATTTTTTTCCAAATTTTGCAAGCTCGTAGTACACATGTACTAATGTACTTCTAACTGGACTTTTTAACAAAACATGAAGTCGTATATGTACATGAAATCATGATCCTCGTTTATACAATAAACGAAATATAAGCGATGTTCCATTTGACTCGCTGTTTCCTTTAGTCAAAAAACAATAAGGTTTACATCACATTGTACTTGATAATCAGAAATGTAACATTGGATTTTAAGCGAAGATTTTTTTGTACAAGTTGTATATGATATGCAACTGTTTCATTAATGAAATGGAATTCGCTATTTTCTTGTTTATCCTAACCAGATCTGTTAAAAATATATCCGTTTATGTATTCCATTTATCGAATTGTTAGGAGAAATATTCTATCAACTACTCTTAAAATCTTGATTTCTTATTCCATTTGATAACAAAACACATTAAAAAACAAAGATTTATCATGATGACGTGAAGCTAGGGATTGGATGTGCCTTTATTCATAATTTCCGTTATCCTCATTTTAATTGTTTTTTTCAATTCCAGATATACATACACATTGATTAAGAAAGAGGGGATCGTGAAAAAAATCACCCTTAAATGTATTTATATTAAAGTTTGAAATAATAATATTAATATTTAAGATATGTCTAACTATAGGGTCTAAAATTAAGAACACGTACAGTTGGTGACCACATTTAATACATACACGCCAGTTATTTTCCTTCCAAGATTATTTTATTTTATGTGTCAAATATGTTAAGAAATTAATTTTTTTTAAGAATTATCAAGCAGAAATCCTATGTATTTTTAAACAGTCAGTTACCTGTAAGATGTGCACAAATTTTAAAAATATACCGGTAAACATTTAAAGAATTAATTCTTTTTGTTTTGCATTGCAAATCTTTGATCGATGAAAATTTAAAGGCTTCCAACCTTATTTACACATTGCTTAAATTAAATATTCTGCAAACTAATTAGCACGAAAGCATATTTTCAATTTCCTTAACTTAAGCATATTCAAAAACGGTGAAAAACATTAAACATTATATGCTTCCCAAGCGAACTGTGTCCTGAACAACAGTTATATTGCAGCAATTTAATTGTAACATGTCTCATAGATCTGGATTCTGTGCAATTGATGAAACATTCCTCCGTATCTCAAATATATGGAATCGTAGGTACATGTAGATAGGAGCAGGGGTCGTTTTGTTGCCATGCAGACCTTCAAAAGAATAGATTGTCTACATTTTTGGAATCAAAAAATGAATTTGATATTTTTCTATCCGTTTCTATACCTGTATCTACCATATTCGGAAGCCAGTACAGTAAGTGGAAAATTTATATATCAAGGAAATATCTCTTATTTTGACACGTCTTTGTTGATATCCGAGTTAAATCCGACATTTTCGGAGATCTCTTTACGTCACTGTGCTGTAGAGTGCTACAAGAACGCGGACTGCAACGCAGTAGAAGTATGTTCATTTGATACAGGAACAATTTGCCGACTTAGTTCAAGCATTTCCAAATCAATGGTTACTGGAAGTAATACCTGTTTTCGTTATGAACTGGTGAGAATTCCACTGAAATGATTTGAAAATATTAAACAGATTCTATTCTTAAATCTTCAAAAAAGCATGGTGTTCTTCATATGTTGTAAAAATTTATAACATTTAAAATGCATAGATGATAATTCCATCCCGGTTTGCATAAATTCTTGATTTTTCTAGTTCTGATTATCGCAAAACATCCAGATCCTGTACATTGAAGTCATGTGAGAAAAATAATTTTAGTAAGAACACGTTTATCAAGAAATATAATTGAAAAAAATATATAGTAAGAAATATGATTCTTCTTTTGAAAGATCACTAAAAAGAGTCAGAAATGTTTTGTCCAAAGGCTCTGTTAATCAGAGGCAGTAATGCAATGAATCAAATCAATGCAAAATCCATTTTTGCTTAAAATATAAATAATATTTTTAAATAAGCACAGTATTTCGGTAAAAAAGAAAACAATGGAATCTACACAGTGTATATTTGACGTAATAAAACTATCCTAGCACATAATGCATTTTTATATTGATACTTTTGTATCTTTTCAATAAATAAATAGTCAAATATCTATATTTAAATATTTTTTCAACACCATAAAATAATTATTATAGGAATGTGCGCATTTTTAACATTATTCCATTGATTTATGTTTCAATGAGTGAATTTATTTTTTATTTTGGGGGGGGGGTGTTATTATCATCAATGCCAGAGGACTTCTAAAAAAAAAAGACAGTCGTTGATATAAATGTACGTTTCATCAAACTAAAATGAAGAAAACACATATACCTAATTTCATATTTTTTCATTATTTATAGGAGCACACATGTGACTGGAACTCTTATTTTAACAGACGAAATGGATTTTGCGAATGTGTTATCGGTAGGTAAATCAACCATTCGATAGAAGTCATATTTATGTATTACAATAGTAAAATGAATTGAAGTATTTTCTGACTAGAGAAGCATCGCAAACATCGTTAATCATGATCACAGAGAGATTAATTATTATTGAATCGCTGAAAAGACAAAACAATTATAGGTATATCAGCGTGCTTTTATTTTTTGAAAAGAAGATATTTTTTGGTATAGTGAATAACAAACCCAAAAGGTACTAGTCTGTATTTTGAGAGTATTTGCCTATGTCTAAGAAAATCAATCAATTGAAATCATTACAGCCACTGTATTTAATGCGGATACAAAAATTACAGTAAGAAGTTATATAATTTGAAACTAATGTTATATCTACGTGTACTACGAGGGATGCCCAATGAATGATGTCCTGAACTGTAAGTCATACACCACAGATCTCAAATGACATTACGCTTGATTTTCTCTTATGATTAAATCTTAAATGAATTGATATCAGTTTATGTGACCACTTTTTATATCACATCTTCATTTTGAGAAGCTGGAAAGAATAAGAAAACTAGAGTGAAATTACACGTTCCACTTGAGCTGCAATTAAGCTTGATATGAATCCCAAAGAATTATTCAATGAAAGTTGTGAAATTTACAGCAACCATTGCCCGTTTTATAAACACATCAGCAGGTGACTCTCAATGAACAGAAATGATATAATAAGGATAAAAAATGGGTACCGTCCTGAGCGACATGGACTTAAAACAATTAATGTTTAGTTTGGCAAAATTTAACAAATTATCACCTATGATGTTAGATTGACTTTAAACCTCATAGCAAAGAACTAGGTTCATATGCATGTTATGCATAGAATGGCCCTGTAGATATACCAATTGATTGATAAGCACTTAATGTTCCATTTGAAGCATTAAAATAGAATAGAAACTTAGTGCTCCCATTTCCCAAAATCCAGGTCCTGGGGAACTGGTATTTTGAAATTGCAATGTTCTTGGATTTTAAGATAAATGGGTATATTTGAGTACTTTCAACGAAGAAAAATAATATGAGCACTCTCTGATCTAAAATATAAAACATGTCTTTTAATCCTCAGAAACATTTCTATCGTTTATCAATTGCATATTTTAGATCAGAGGTTGTGCTCTATATTAAATTTCGAAAAATAGCTTAAAATTTGTCTGTTTTTGTAGATGTAGATTTTTTTTAGAATATGATGAAATTGACACATATCGTTACGTCTTCAGCATTGCAGAAGCCAGAAAGTTACGTCTTTCTTTAAGCGCCTATAGAAACACAAAAGATCACCAATGATCCAAGTGATAATTCAATGCATTTGTTAACAAAAACTAAGCAGTTTCAGATTTTCAAAAGGCCATAAAAAAGGGGGAACCTTTTCTTTTAATAGGCATCAATTTAGGGACAGTACACACTAGTACTATTTTAAAGAATTATTCAACAGTAAAGAAGCTAAGTATTCAATGGTCACATAATTTTTTTCAAGACAGCGTCCTTACCCAAACGCCATGAAAAGTAAAGGAGTTTGGGGGATAGACAGAGAGGTAATACATGCATTTTGTCACACGATTATAATCGCTGGATCTGTCATCCTTTGACTTTGTTCATTTTCAAAACTTGAAAAAAACACCCTTCAGAAAGAAGAAACAAGTCGAAGAAATCATAGAAGCTGCCATAATCCAGTATACGTACGGCCATACTCAAAAAGGACTTCTTAAAACAATCAGAAATTGGTTTAAAAATCGCAGCTAGGTTAAGGACTCCCTTAGGTGCCTCATCTTAAATGCAGAACTTCAAGAATTCGATTATTACTTCATGGCAAAACTGTGCAAATGAATCTCGGCGAATAAGTACTAATTTTCTATTTTTATACACTCTTACATGCAGTCATTTTTCATATATATTGTAAATATAAACCAATGTGTAACTGATCTTGTCATTATAATATTATTTGAATGTAGAATTAAAGCAAACTTGATCTCGCTGTACTGACTGTCATGGCGTCATTGATTTGTTTGACATGCAGTTTCTCTGTACTTGAGACGTATATCAAGCTTGTATAAATATGACATTTAAGTAATTAAGCGTGATTAGATTAAAATCGAGTCATATTTTTGAATACTGGTATATTTACTTAATTTTTTCCAGTCTTATTAAATTGAAAGTGGTTAAGTCTCTTATGAAGCCAAAGTAAGTCACATTTATATATAAATATACTAAAATCACAAGCACAACTTCTCGAAAATCTCAAAAGTTCAAATATATCCGATGAACTATAAATTATGATTTTTATACACTTGTACAGTAGATATTGTCCCTACTATTTTGAAAAGAGCTGGGAGCAAGTTGTGCTCTGTTGTTTTTTCCCGTTTTTTTTTTTTACATCATTTCATGCGTATAATCTTAATGTACGACGTGTATCAAAAGAATGCTAGATTGTATATTATTCTCGGGCATGAGGAAGTTACGTTCTAGCACTTTTTTGTTTAAGAAATCTGTCCTTAAAAACACAATTAATTTCATAGTAAACAATTATTTGTATATCGTTGACCTTTTCGATTTTTGTAGTCGTACATTTTTTTTCTAATTTTAATCATGTCTCGTGACAAACAGCTGATGTAAGTGAAGTCGCTTTGACAGAACTTGTCAGAGATGCCGTACATGCAAATGCAGTAGTGAAATTCCCATTAAATAAAAACGCATGCTAATAAAAATAATATCAACATTATATTGATCTTCACGGAATATTTTAAGATGGATTTCCTACGGGCGTCCTTAACTTAGCTGCGATGTTACAGGACATGTATTTAAATTCAAAGATAATATTGAAGTTGAATACTTCAGGCTGGCACTGAGGACATTATTTATTAAACAGCCCTCGCGTCTAAACTGAAAGCTTTATTTTATGCTTTCAGCGATAAAATTAGATTTTAAAAGAAGCAAAATAAAGAAGGTCAAAATAAATAGTTTATTCAAAGTCTATAAACTACATCTATTTGCTAAGTAAACTTAAAGTGTGAATAGCAATTTTAATCAAATAATGAAAAGTAATTATAAAGAACCTTGACGAGAAAAACAGTTGCTGAACAATTCACTGTTCTATTTCTTTATCCCTACTTTAAGTATTTTGCTCATATTTTTCTACTTCATCAAAAATTTATGAGGCAATCTCTTGTGAAAAAAAAACTCATTATTTTTCTTTTCATTTTTAACAGAAATAGTTTGCGTTCAAAATCAAACGGAAAGTCGGTAGAGCGCTCCTTCTATGATATTGTAAAAGGTGTATATAACATACAGCTATCGATCTCCAAAGATCTATAAACAACACAAATATGTGACGAGGGCATAAAACACAAAGCCCTGGAAATATAAGAGGTGAGAACAGGTGTTTAGGAGATGTAAGCAGTCTTTGTAGATCGCCACGCCCGCCCACCAAGGGCTCTACGTATTGAACAGGTAGACGGAACTCTCTGAGGTCAAATGAAGTATAAAACAAAGCCCTAATAATTTGTATAAAACAAGTCAGCCAAAAAATGACCAAATGATAGGTTATTCTTGCTGTTAAGGTCATTACAGCGACCATAAGATTCACCAAACCTTTCGATTTACTGGTATATTAAAAGCATTAAACACTTAAATGTAATTTGAAGATTATCTTGAAGGAAAGCAAATTATGAGTACATGACAGACATAGAATTAAAACAAAGTTCTTTCAAAATACACTGACAACAATGGACTTTTCAAACAAAGATGGTATTGTTAAAAACATCATCTACAGGAACCCAAACATTTTGTTCGTGTAGTCTCTCTAACTCTTTCATCACGTCCGCTGAAGTGAAAGAGGGAAAGAGAAAAAAGAGGTTCGTTAGTTTTATTAAACCTCTGCTGTAGTTTCCAAAATTCAATAAAAAATAAAGAGCAGCTGTCCTTAGTTAGTCAAGCGCTGAACAATTTATTTGACAGATCGAGTGTTTATTGTTTTACGTCCAATTTGAGAAATTGGACGTAAATTTTCACTAATATTGAGATGTCACCATATACTGGTAAAGTGCATAAAATTTTGACATTTACTCGGCAGTCAGGGCCATTGAACAGTGAAGGATCTTTATCGTACAAACACTTATCGTGATAGGAAGCGTTGGTTTTTAGGGTCTGATTCAGAGAACACACAACTTCCACTTCAAAGTGCCTCTCGCATGGCGAAGAAGCAATTGCTACCCATTTTTCTTATCAACTTAGTTCAGTCGCGGCCGGTATTTTAACTCACGACCTCCCGATCACGACCCGCTGACCATTCTGGAGAAAAAGGTGTGGCTTCTTTGGATGATACCTTTTTTGTTTATTTTGTTTTTATGAGACCCTGTTTCACAACGGGCATTCACAATGGGAAGAATTCTCACTGCGAAATGGAACTTTGTCACAAATAAAGGTCTAAATTTGAGACCATATATAAGTACATATATATGGTGATGTTTCTATTTCGGTGAAAAATATTACCGAAAAGTAAATCAACATACACTTATTTAATCAAATACACGTCCTTTAGTACAGTTAAGATACATGATATAAGCAAGTGACACTATCCTTATTTTCCTTAATAACCTGCACTATTCAATTATTAATTGGACGTTTAACTAACTAAAAGACGGTTGGTTGAAATATTGCTTTACATCACATTTGAGACTTTTTACTCAAATATAGAAAAGTCATCATGTAAAGGTTAAGGACTTCACATCAAAAACCTATATTCGACACCCAGTGTAATTGAGCAGTGAATATTCTTTATTCTGCCTGACTGGCTGTTTAAAGACTGCTCACTCCTCTAAGGCGTCCGATTCCACCTTTGAACATTACAGCCTGAGGGGACCTCTTTGTCCTTTTCTCGATTCATTGTCTTCCTCATTAATAAGGTTGACGACTCTTTGCTATATCCTTTTGAGAAATCTCTGAAAATAAAGTCAATGCAAAGGTAAAATGAATTATCTTTCCATTTTTTTTTAGAGTTGCCTCACCTTTTAAAGTTTCATTTTGTCTTAGAAATAATAGGTAGATTAAAAGAAAAAGGACTTTTAATACCTGATGCAAAGTTGATCTTTGAACATCAACTCATGAATTGTTAAACTATGTTCACAAATTTCGTTATTAACATACTTTATTTTGAGACTGCCATTGTGGAGCTGTCACGCCCCTTGTAGGCCAATTTTTGACCCACACAGTGATGATTGACGGCCAACATTTTTCTGTCAATTGTATGAATACAGCCGGTCATGTTTGGACGGTAAATATCCAAATAACATAAGTTCAAGTGATCAATTTTTAAAAAAAAAAACCCTTTCGCTTGATAACAGTGTTATTATTTGTAAGATAATAATTATGTGTCTTTAAAAAGTTTGACATCTCATTTCTTTTTTAACAGGCATACTTTTGCTTGTTTTGTTTAGATGATACAAAGACGAGTTGATGGCTCTGTGAACTTCTACAGAGGATGGACGGAATACAAAAACGGATTTGGAGACCTCCACTCTGAGTTCTGGATTGGTGTGTTAGAATTATTAAAATCCTGCAAAAGAATATAATAAAAGTCAATAAAAACCTTGTTTATTGTGCAATTGAAAACCATATCCTCTTCTCATTCAAATACTGTATTGGGATTAAATTAGTCATATTTTATTTCAGTTGTTGATTTCGCGGTTAAAATCGTTGAGAGGATATATTATATATTTTTATTCTTATAGAACTTCATTTTAATATTCTATAAAAGTTACATACTGGGAAACGTGTAAGTAATCATTAAATTTGACATCGTCTTTTAGAGAAAATTTTCTAAAAAAGATTCTTTATATTGCTCAAAATTAGCAAACTCTCAAATTTACGGCCTCAAAGAATTACACAATCATTCACCTAATGGAGGACATGTTCAGAATATTCAAAGATCAGTTTTGTACTTATTTGTACTATGTGTTTTAAGGGCTTGATAACATCCGTTTGTTGGTCACCAATGGCTATACAGTTCTACGTGTGGAATTGGAATACGGTACAGAATCGGTGTACGCTGAGTACAGTAGCTTCAACATAGCGGGGGAGGGAGACAACTACCGAATCCATGTGTCTGGGTACAGTGGAACAGCTGGTACGCATACCAGACTCTAAGTTTTCTAGCTATATTGAATTCAAATAAATATGCAATATTATTCAGATTACCATAAAATTCTTTAAAATATGCCATATTAGAAATTGTACGTTACTTACAAACTTACACAGCACTTCACAAGGGCATTTCTTCTGTTTACAGGTGACGGAATTTCGTGTACAATTACGCACTGCAACAATGATGCGCAGTTTACTACATTTGATAATGATAACGATATTGAAAGCACTAGAAACAATGCACAGGCGTGGCGGGGAGCTTGGTGGTACAACGAAGGGCACCGGTCAAATCTTAACGGTGAATACGGCAATAACAACCACGGAGAAGGGGTCAGCTGGTACTACTTCAAAGGATGGACGGTGTCTTTGACACAAACTAGAATGATGCTAAGACAAGCATAAAACGTCCATAATTGCATGTTGAGAAAAAAAAGAAGTGTAAATAGATTTACATTCTAATGCAATTGTTTTGTAAAACACCTTTTGATTGGCTAATGCAATGATGTTTGAAGCGGCCGTAAAATGAGCATTAACTGGAGTGAAAACTTTCCATTGTAACGTCTTAATAGAGCGACGCAAAAAGACAACGCTCCATGACGTATTTTATATAACGAATCTATACTTATAGATTAACAAATTTTGCAAATAAAATCTAAAACGGCTGCACGAGGGTTCTTACTGAAGCCTGTAGGAATACACAAGGTATAAGGTGATGTCCGTAAACTATATTCAGATTTCACTCGCATAGTTATTATCGTAAATTAAATTAAAAGTCTATTTTCATTTTCGAATAACAGCCTCGAAATAGCACTGAAGAGAGAAAAGTGGTGTCGGATCTAAGTAACTGGCAATTTTTTTTTTAAACTAACGACAAGCAAGCGCTTATTTATTTCAGAAAACATCATTAATTTTATGAATTATTCAATCAAAGCTTGATTTAAGTGATATAAAAGAAATAAGCTTTGGTCATTAATTAAAAAAACAAAATGTGCAAATCCTTTCCATTTAATTCTAGAAAGTCAGGTGGCATCGAACCCGATGTTTTTAAAAAGAAATCGAGGCCATTGTTTTTCATGAATGAACATCGAAATAATTTTAAAGAAATTGGTAACATAATAATGAGTTTGTGAATATATCTTAGTAAGTTGTGCTTATGTTTTATGAATAAATGTCTTTGGTTATATGTTTAGACATATAAAATGGAACAATTTGATTTTTAAATAATTTACTTAATTGCTTTAAAAATGTGTTCTTTGATGAATTCATTATAGTTGATTTTCTAAATACAGTCTTTCATTTATGATGTATAACATAGTACAACAGAATAAAACTGCTTTATAACATGTAAGAAGAAGGGGCCTTTAATGAAATTGATATTTGTAGAAGTAAAAAGAAAAATCCCAAAAATATAAGAAAATTATCTTATAATTATCTATTTCTGTGCCTAAACTAATTGTGGGACTTTGAAGTATTTCTTCATACTATATTCCTGTGTAATTAACGGTCAAAAGAATCTGAAAGATAGTTTTTGGAATAGTTCTGTTAGCGGTAAAAAAAATTAATTTCAGCTAGTCTCAATATAATAAGACGTAAACAACAAACAAAATGCATAGATATAGATTGCATTAGAATGGGAATAACTATCTTCTAATTTGGTATATGCGACCGTTAATGCTGATTTAACGGTCGCAAACTTCCGTTTAACCGGCTCCGCTTACGCGTCGCCGGTAAAACTCATTTTATGACAGTTAAATCAGAATTAACGGTCGCATATATAAATTAGAAGACAGTTTTCCCTAATTAACTGGTGTGAAAAAAAATCTTACTTGTGACTTAAATTTACTTGAGTCTTATTTTTTCGTTTTTGTATCGATTCTTCAATTATTCAAAATATCTTAGAGACAGTATAATTTGACCTAATGTGTCTCAGTAACTCTTTAGAATGTAAAATTAGCAAATTTATATATAATGAAATGCTGTCTGACATGTTAGGGATAGGGTGAGTTCACCACGCATCGGACACATACCTTGCTTCGGACAAATTTAGGCAATAAACTCTCTTTCAACTTAAGTGTTGTTTCTGTCTTAAAGATGAAGATTTAATTTTTTTAATGATACTGATTGTTTTTATCAAGTTGTGATAAAAATACCCCTAGAATGGCCTTGAAGTTACGTCATATTTTACATCATCAAAGGGGAATAACCCGAAATTTATGATTTTACAATTTTTAGAGTTATCGTTCTTTCAAATTCGACTTCACGGAACGAGTCGGACTTTGGTGAATTTTGTCAGGGTTTGGTAATTTTACATAAATTATAAAGAAATGTCACTTCAATGTTTGTTTAATTCTTATTAGAGCTGGTTTTTACTAGTATGCTAATTTCACCGTACATCGGACACAAATTAACCATGCATCGGACACATTCCGATGCAAAGGTAATCACTACTGTTTTTATACAGAACCCAACTGACAGGTGATTTTTGCGGAAATAGAAAATAAAAAACTCCTAATTTTCAGTCAAAATACAAGTTATCGATATATGACGTCTAGAATCTGACTCAATCTATTTCTAAAAACTAGAGTATGATAACCCATGAGAAAAAAGCGCGAAATACCGCATTACAATCATTTTAAAGCATTTCTAAGGCAAAATGAGGCATCTTGAATCGTTCTACATTTGAACAACGATATCATCAATTAAAATTAAGTTGAGGGTTATTTCTTAGATAAAAGATAAAAGTATATCCATATCAAGGATTTAAGGCACTGTCATAAAGGTATGATATGTTTCCTGTCTAAATACCGTTTGTCCGATCCATGGTGAATTCTTAGTTATTCTTAAAAACTCGATTTTTGATGATATTTCTTCAATAAAGGACATATAATTGACTCCCGAATTGATATTTTAATGACAAACTAAATGTTAAACTCCATTTTGATAATTTTCCGTCGGTAGCGATATCCCTAGAACTTGTTGAAGTACAAGGGTATCCGATGCATGGTGAATTCACCCTAACTAATAAATGTTACTAAATAGTGTCATTCAAGAACACAAAAGAATTTTTTTTCATTATTCAAAAGCCTTATTCGTGTTAACTAGGTATATTTCTTGTCATTTGTTCAGATAATGCTTGTTTTCTAAAGTAACAATATTTTTAATCTAATCAAATGTTTCGCTCTTTGAATTTTGTTATTTAGTTGTAATCTGGAAATAAACTAGAAAATTGAAATAAACTAGTCCCGTATAGTTTAGTACTTATCTCCCCATCTTCGCTAGGCAAGAGTTACGATCCGCTCCTCTTCTATTTTCACGCTTGGCAGATTGAGTAAGATTTTGTAAACCCCGATGAGCGCCCCCTATTGGAAGTTGTCTTTAGCTTACGTCAAGTTCAGCCAAACAGAGTTTACGTAACAGAGCAATTTTCATCATAAATGGCTGCGCCCATGGAAAATAACATCGAAGATAATATTTGCAGAAGATTTAAAAGAGGAGAAGAGCGGATCGTCACCCTTGGCTAGCGAATATTTTATTTCCCTAGCTTTGACGGCATGCACAGTAACATAATACAGCAGATATAGATAGACCACGCCCCAAGACCATAAACTGAGAACAGACTTAAGTCAAAATTTTGATTTTCAATATCTTGAGTTTAATTCTATGCATTTTAAAAAAAAAATTGCAGTGTTGTGTAATATTTCAATCCAAATTATACTGAAAGGAAAAAGAAACGCAGGGTAAACTTTAGAGGTGAAATTATTTCCATATGTATTTTCTAGTATTCCTATCAAACGTTTAATATCATCTTTAATAAAAATGTAACCCTAAATTTCACTTGACTTTGATTCTTAATTCGCAAGTTATTGAAGCTGAAATGACGATATTCCCCAAAAGTGAAAATTGAAATTTCTTATTATCTTCAATGTCTCCTTCGCGCATCTGTCACAGCCTTGATTCTTCTTTGCCTGGAGTTTATCAGTGTGTTTAATCTACAAATAAGGATATATTTTAATCTTTTCAACAAAATAGCGCTTAGTTGAAAGTGACCATCTTTGGCATTTCGAACCCTACCATCCACTCAGTCCCACAGATGTTCAATGGGAAAAAGATCCACTTTACGGAGACTAGTCGATTGGGTAAATGTGATTGTTTGCTAGAAAGTCTTGATAAACCCAGGCTACAGTGGGCTGGAGGTAAGCACGCCGAAATAAATAGGCAAAGGGCGCTCGCATGCCCCAGTGATAAGAACCTCAACGTTAAATTGACCAACTTAAAGATCCAAATCGCGCAATCGGTTTCTTTCAGTTTTATGGTGAATGTAATGATTATGATAAGCTACTCTATTAATAGCAGTTTTATGGTTGTACAGTGGGGATTAAACAGATGGCAGGACGGATACGCCGATATTGACGTGACTCTGTTACGCGTGAACGTAATCGTCACTGTTGATTGAAAACCATTCAAGGCCCTCGTTGTCGACGGTTAAGACGTTCTATGAGGATAAATTTACTAGCAAGTCGTTATTGCCTTTGTTCTTACTTTGGCAACCTAAACGCCAGACCCCATGGAACTTTGGTCAACTGTTACAAGATTGCAAGAAATGCATTATCTTCTACAAATACTGAAAATTTATTTGTATACCTCAAGTGCATCAAATGGTACAAAACGATCTTGAAAAACTTGTCCAAATCAAGTTGAACGTATTTTTTGCTTTTTAAGCTCTTTTCCGACGGTTGAGTAATTCTGAACACTGATTTTAGAGCATAGTAATCAAGATTCTCATCTGACTAATTTTCGTAATTTTTGGTCATGCGGTAAAAAAAATTCTTATGGTAGTATGTTACCTTGTGTTACTTTTTCCTTTCAGTATATATGATGAAAATTTTGTGTCTATATCAACATTATGTCAAAAGTTATAATATTTTAAAATTTTGACTAAAGTATGTTCTCAGTTTATGGTCTTGGAGCAAGGTTCGGATAGCTAAGGCTGATTTGATAAAAGATAACCTCAAATTACAATGCGTATTCTTTTTTCTTAAAAAAAAATAAGAGCAGACGCACTCATGACAGACCGGTTTATTCTTCTTTAAAAAAAATGCATAATTGGTAGTTTGAAGTTGCAAAAAAATGCATTATATAGCACAAAAACTTCATAACAAGTAATTCTTTAACCTCAGAATGGAAGGTAGTGTCGATGATTGTTGATATTGCCAAGTTCTTTAAGCCCTAGCGTGAGACAGACTGAAGATAATTTTGATTTAAACCGTCTTTTTCTTAAGCAATGGAATATCGTCTTTGAACAAAAGTAACATTTCTAATTATTACAATTCACCATATTTCAAGAAGAAGTTTACTCCTCTTACGTTCATATGCATTGCATACATATACCCTAGAATTGTTGCTTCCAACTTTTTTTTTTAAATCTTACATTACCTATGTATGACATTAACAACAAGATAGATCCTCTTAAGCGTCATTTCTCTTAATTTTTTTCTTTCAACTACAGAACATGACATCAACAGCGCTGAAAGCATTAGGTAGTGGAAATTAGACAGTAATAATCTAAATTACTAATTCACCCATTATCATATCTGTTTTTTTTTTAGAAGATCTTGGTTTTAATCCCACTTCGAGAAAGCTAGCCTGTTAATACCCTACCCTACCTATACGTATACTTGATCCCTTAATTTCAAGAAAACTAGAAAACAAAGATATATCACGTACATCACGTATATCACTGACATAATAGTTCATGAAAATAGTTACAGAAAAGGTATTTCAACGGTTTCAGCTATTGTTCTTACACTTTTCTATTGTAACAAATAATAAATAGGAGAAATGTTGGTCGCACTGAGCTACATCACATTCTGTAAATTGCCCAATTCAAATGTGGATTATAAAAACACTCAATTACTTTTAAACATTTGAAGATAAATGGATTTTTAAAGGAACGTAAAATTATGAAAATATTTTTCCTACAGTTCTTACAACATTTTCTTATGATAAATTAATAACTGGGTTCATCGTTATTCAAGACACCTGTTTCTTTAATAAACATTGTGTCTTGTAATTCGTCATTGACAAAATTACCTGAAAAAAAATCAATTTAATTGCAAGTTCCTTGAAATTGAAATTAAGGAGTTACGGTAACCCTATATTACGAATCCAACAATTCAACAAGTATTTGATTATTTTTTATACACTGCAGCATCATTTGGCATGCATACAAGCCATTTAATGTTAATTAACAATTTGCACTCTGACAGTTTGATCTTTAAGTTATTTTATACATGCATGTACAAAAAGACAAAAAACTGTAAAATTGATCCATTGTCCATTGTGTTGACCGACTTTATAATTTGAAGACTGTTTCCTATTTCTTTTTTATATATTTAACTTTGTGTATATTATTCTAAGCTACATTCGCTACATTTGCATACATATAAACCTTGAGAAAATCTCTATATAAGGAAAAGATTTTCCGTACTTTTTTCATTTTTAATGAATTTAAGGTTCATAAACCCTCTGCTCACTTATATGAATTTTTCTAACTATTTTGATTTTCCAAGGGAAATGTATATGCTGAATAAAATACAAACAATTAAGCATGGCTTGCGGGGCAAAATTTTATAAACGTCATGCACTTAAACGTGACGAATTTTTAAAGGAATAATAGACATTTGTGTCGTTAAGAGTTATCTCTCTAATCAGTGTATCAATGTACCTTAAATATTTTATATACGAGCCTGTGAAATGTTGTGCATGAGTACATTTATAGCTGCGGATCAATCGGAAAATAAATTCTCAGAAAACAAAAAGTCTGCAGATCAATTTTTGTTATATGAAACATATGGAGAACAGTATTGAAGATCCAAAGTCCAGAAAACATTACATGTACAAAACAGGAGCAGGGCAAATAAAGACCTCCAAAACATCAAAGGTGGGTTCAGGTGCCACAGAGGAGTTGGGATCCCCTGCCAATCGGTAACACCCGCAGTGTGCTCTTTGTCATGATTGGGAAATAACGGAAAAGTTGTCGTCAATTCATTGAATAAATAATGAACTACATGTAACAATTAGTATGAAAAAAGTCAGTCAGCATTTGTCTTAATGATAAATTGTATTTGCTAACAAGGTCATCGTATCGACCATTGACCTTTCTTAAGAAATAATGACTTTAAACGAGACGACTGTTAATCTTGTTTCATCAACTTGTTTGTCAATAATTTTCCTCGTTATACAAATTGCTTATACGTACATGTAGAGCATGTTCTTGTGTATCGAATTATCTGAGATATATAAACTTTAATAAAGGTGATGAAGGTATATTGATGCATAAGTAAGGGAAGTTGACAATGGAAAAGTTAAATTCAGCTCGTTTGTCATCGAGCTTGATAGTTAAATTACCACTTACGTCTTTTTCAAGTAAAATATCGATGTATGAAACAGATGTGTCAGACTTTTTGGTATTTTTTATCTCAAGCTCCCCAGGATATATGGTATCGACATAAGAATGGAAATTACCATTGTTAATTGACAGTACGTCGTCGATATATCTAAATATCGAGCTGAATGTCACAGTAGTACTGGAATTGCACATGTGAGTGTTTTACCGATGACTGTTCCTTAAATCCTGTAAACATTCTCGCTCACACAAAGAACCACCTTCGACTGTAAATACAGGCGACGCCAATTGCGTGATATATAGAATAAGTATGGCGTGGTTTCTATATTTATTTAAATAACAAGGTGATTGTACAATCTTGACAAATTAATGAAGGAATAATAGACATGTATGTCTGTAAGAGTTATCTCTCTTATCAGAGTATCAATGAACCTTAAACAGCGAACTACATGTATGACGAAAAAGAAATTAAGACAACAAATGATGACTTTACAAAAGAACTCGCGAACAGTATAAATGAGGAAAATGAAGAATATACCAAACCGAAATTTACCTATTTAACGCTAATCCGGAAATAAAGATAAGGACAAAATTCATGTCGACAACTAGATAGAGGAGGTTCAAAATGTTATCGATAGCCACCAAATTAATAGAGAGGAGAGTATCGATTTCATATATTTGAATTTCACAAATAGCAAAAGAAGAAATAGAATATAGATCATATAAAGAAAGAAGCAATCCAACTAAAGTTGGAGACTTTCGGAAACAAAGATAGAATCAAAGACGGAAACAAAGACAGTTCTTAAGGAGAAAACATTCCCTATGTTTTCGGCCGGATAGGGACCAGGCAAAATTTTTCCCAATGATGGGACCGGTACAAACAGGCATGGGACAGTAATTTTTTTCATCGACAAAAACCATGGGACAGAAATATTTTTGGCATTTAGTACTCGTGGGACACAGACTTTTTTCTCAGTGACTTACAATACTTAACCCAAGAGAAATATTCATCATATTTAAAATTTATGTAATTTTTTTTTTCGAAAAAAGTCATATCCTTGACACTAGAATGAAGGATACAAATGGCAAATTAAAATCATAAATCATCAGATTAATGACAAGTATTGCAAAGTATGGAAATAAACAAGCAAAAAAAAAATCATCGATGTTGAAATTATCTGTAATCTGAAAGACTCCTATTTTTTAGTCCAACAATCTACCTAATTTATACCAATGTGTAACCATGGGACAGTGACTTTTTTTTATAAGTCTTAAGGCATGGGACATATATTTCTTTTAGATACGAATGCCATGGGACACGTACTTTTTTAAAGTGAGAATTTTGTTTTGTACTGGTCCCATCATTGTAAGAAATTTTGCTCGGTCCGTTATATTATTGTGAAAAATGGTCTTACTGTTATCATTAAACATATAACCTATAGAACTAAAAGAAATAAAACAACAGGGGATGCCTAATCCTCCAATGTAACAAATCACACCTGAGGAACTTACACACAAGTTTTATTCCGTGTTCCTATATTTGTAATGAGGGTAAATTTAACATAAGAAAATTGACACTTAAAAATTGACAAAATTGTTTCTGAAAAGCGACCAACTGATTTGCATAAAACGGTCAGTTGACCATTAGTTGAATGCTAATACTTTGAAATTTCATGCAGAACAAGAGTTGACCATAGTTGAACACTCCGAATTGTTAGAAAATTTCTCCCACGCTAAATTTATGTTGGGTTCAAAATTACATTATCATAGATCGGGTTTGTAATACCATAATTACAACAACCAATATTTGAATCAGTACATGTGTGTTTTCTGTAGAAGATGGGAATTTTGATTTGAAACATTATTGACTTCGTGATGATTCAGCGTGTGAAATATCTCATGTGGTATGGTAAGTACGAGGGTTGATCCAAAAGTAATGTAACAACTTCGATAAAATCGCTACCGGTCGACGTAAAACAACAAAATTACAATTGATGCAAGCTACATTTATTTCAAATCAGACCTGAAAATTTCAATTCAACATGATTTATACTTTTCAAAATATCAGATCATATACAACGTGCGATTATGGTAGTCGCCGCACCTAAATAACGTCATATGACGGATACGCGCCGTCATACATTT
The DNA here is from genome assembly GCA_003671525.1 of Saccostrea glomerata. Taxonomy (NCBI): domain Eukaryota; kingdom Metazoa; phylum Mollusca; class Bivalvia; order Ostreida; family Ostreidae; genus Saccostrea; species Saccostrea glomerata. Next base: position 232,000 of record PRKT01000362.1, on the reverse strand, counting down.
AACCGCTTCCCTTCATTTCATTAAAAAAATATTTGAGACTCGATATCCACGAACACGTTCACAAATTTCACTTTCTTACCCTTGGTACCCATCGTACACTCTCTCTTTTCATTATTAATTCTGTCAAAATTCATTGAACAGTAGTAAAAGACCAACCTAAAATTTCACATATCGCTCTATCCGTCTGTCTTTTTGACAACGTCACACACCATTGAACATTTCCGCCCCCCCTCCCATCTTTAGGTTTTCTTGTCATCTGCTGAGCATTCAATGACCCATCACCCGCCCAAAATCGCTGAAACCATCTAAACAAGTCTCTTATTTACATTCTTTCCTCCGAAAGTCTGGTGAATCAACTTAACTGTCTCTACTGACGATTTCTCCATTTTGAAGCAAAAATGCATTACAGTTTGTTTTGACTTTTTTGTCCATTTTGACATTTCCTTTTTTCAATGCACAGAATAAATCACGTTGTTTTTCATCAAAAATAGCAGTGATGTCATATAATTTTCAATTTAAGACTAGAAAATGATGTAAATTTTTTTTCTTTTAAAGTATTTTGCGTTTAGGCGCTTTTAAAAGATGCTTTTTAATGTGTACTAAAAAAGTACACTTTAATTTGTGACGTTCGGTTGTGACGCGGCGACACCCTCTATGTTAAACGTTTTAAACATCTATAAAATATATTTATTTAAACATTATTGAATGAAAAATTAAAGTTTAATTAGATTTATATTTGTACATTTTTTGGTATATTATATTTGATAATATGACGCCAAACATTAAAGATATGGACACTGTGACATTACTTTTGGATCAACCCTTGTATATAAAATTTAAAGATTTGTTTTTAATAAGCTTGTTATTTTTAAACAGATAATAGGAATGCAAAAAATTGTAGCCAGTATAGGTCCCTATTTTTGTGTACTCTTTGAAATATTGAAAGTATTCTGAAAACCTGTTATGCATCAAGTGTCTTGTGTTTCTTGTTGTGTTGGTAAAAATATACAATTGCTTTAGACTAAATTTATATACAACCTTTTCTGCCCAGAAAATGAAGAAGGAATGTAACAACTAATGAGAGTGTGCCAGCTTAATTCATTTATTATGCATTTAGATTTACAAGTAGATTAATGTCTATTTAGAAACTCCATTGGTTTGACTTTTCATATTTTCAATAACACTGCTTGTCTTAGATTTCAAATCTCCCTCCATTTTTTTTCAAATATTTAATGAAAGCAACCTACGTGCACTGACTAATGGAGTATTCAACTAGCGGTCAACTGCAAAGGAAATAGTGGAGTATTCAACTAGCGGTCAACTGCAAAGGAAATAGTGGAGTATTCAACTAGAGGTCAACTGCAAAGGAAATAGAGGAGTAATCAACTAGCGGTCAACTGCAAAGGAAAAAGTGGAGTATACAATTAGCAGTCAACTGTAAAGAAAATAGAGGAGTATTCAACTAGCGGTCAACTGTAAAGGAAATAGTGGAGTATTCAACTAGTGGACAACTGCAAAGAATATATAGGAGTATTCAACAGTGGTCCACTCTATGCAAATGAGTTGATCGCTCCCTCATTTGCATGGCAAAAAGTCAACTAATGGTCAATTGACGGTCAGTTGACCGTCAACTAGTAGTCAACTGAATACTCCGATTGAATTCTAATAGTATTTTTTCATATGGGAAGGCGTTACAATTGGTATGAAACATCTCAATCAAAACATGTCTAAATGATAGGTGTACTGTGTTAGTGACGACGGCCATTATAATGACCATAGAATCCACGAAAAACCGAGTTTATTAAAATCATAGTAACATCAATCTATCTGCCAGTAGCCTGCATCGGTTAAAAAAGCTGAAGTTATCTCACTTGTCCATTTATATTTTAGATTGCGAATAGTGTTTGGTCAGTAAATTATTAAAGTTTAACAAAATGCAGATTTGATCTGTAACTCACATACCAAGAATCAGCTCAATATCTGCAAGCGATTAGAAAAACAAGGTACGAAAAACCAGACAGAGGGAAAGATAGCCAGTTCGACAGACACACATACAGCTAGACGGACGGAAAAACGCGAAGCCTCTAGTCATCTCCGGTTTCACCCTTAGGAAACTATTTTTTTCCTAAGTAATATGAATTATTTATAATTGTTAAGAAAATAAATTATTTTCGAGGAATTTAATAGGCCCGGAATATCTTTTATTTATTTTTTTTAATAGTAACAAGTTTCCCCATAACTAACTGTCCATAAAGGAGCGGCTTAAAATTGCATTCTTAGAATTTTTATCTCATTTCTAAAAATTGTAGACGGGCGTTTTCTTTATCGACTAGAGACTTTTAATCTTTTTAGGAATTCTCTCGAAGGTACGAATTTAACATTTTAAAAACATAGATAAACTTGTATAATATCACCTTCAAACGGACAAGTTATGAACTATCTTTTAAATCTATAAGCATGTATAAATGTTAAACTCCTAAACCTCTTAAAAACTGAAATTAGTCTACAGATGTTCCCATTATTTCTAAAGATATTTCCAATTTAACATCATGCAAAAATAACTTTAAAATATATTGAATTTGGATATTTTTAAAAAATGAGTCACAAGTATTTGGAGAATTTTCAAAAAAGACAAAAATTATATAGTTCGTGAATTTCACAACGACTTTGCTTTATCGTGATTTAAGGACATTGTATCAAATGCACAAACAACTATCAAATTCACAGGTGTCGTAGATTGTTATAACGTACATGTAATTGTAGATGAGTTTTATATACAAACGAGGATAATATTCGAGGGGTTTTCTGAGAGCCATCATTATAATGAGATGAATAAAGTTTCTTTTACAAAAATGTCATAAAGAGTGTTTTATAGCAAAATTTGAGGCTAGTTAAGATTACACCGAGAGTTTGATTGGGGGCATTCAACGTACTGGAATCGGCAAAGTATGCTTTTAAAAGTCTGATAAAGATCAAGTTTTGAAGCCTAAACACTCCAACTGAGACACCTTAATTGCAATCTTTATTTTTAATTTAGGTTTTTTTGTTTATTTATAAGGAATATATATGATCAGAAACTGTTTCCACATATTTCAGTGATAAAATTATCATGAATAAGATGTTTGAGTCTGAGCGCTTCCTATTTTCAGTCATTTTATTTTTATTATTTATATAATAGCATTAAAATTATATCATTTAAGTGATGAATTTACGTCATATTTTGAGGCAGTATGGAATTTATGAGTGACTGAGCATAATTAAACGTTGTGCCAATCAAAGTTCATTTTTTATATGTTTTTAAAAGGGGTTGTCACTATCGAAGAGACTTTTCTGAAACTGTGTATGCATAAAAACTATAGAAATATTGAATATACGTTAATCCGGCCTGCATTTTACTCTAGATCTCCGTATTTGTCAATATCAAACCTATTTCTATGAATCTGCATACCTATATTAGTTTTATGGAAACATTGCAACTGAATAGTCGTTTCCATTTCCAAGAAGTACTTTTATTTACCTCTCTTACATGGCAGCGCCAAAACTTTTCAAAGGACAACTCAAGGTCGATAACACTTTACTTTAATTATTTTGCAATACCATACAAAAATACTTACAATGAGTCAGTTTTATTTATAACGTAATGCTATAAATAACAGATTTTTCACATCTCGATCTGATCCTTCAGAAAGTCATCTGCAAATGTATAGAATAATAATTCTTTTTATATTTCATTTATTTTTTTTTATTGTTTATTTTGTCGTTATTTTTTGTCTATCATCTAAGTAGAAATGAATCAGTTGTTGTATTCATGTTTATAATAATGTATCATTTTCAATATTTTTTGTGTGATGCTTAGAGTTAAAGCAAAAGATGTGCGTTCTCCGTTGTTGTGATATTAACCATTCAAAAAGAAATACAACCCAAAGAGTCCCTTGAAATTTCTCTGTTTTCTTCAAGGCATGTTAGAATCCTCTCCTTAAGATCTGAAAAGCTTGTTCTTGGTACGTTTCATTATCATCAATTCGGGATAAGAAAGTCAACAAGGGTATCTACTCATGGGCAATCTCCCTAACTGGTACATGAAATACCATCACATTTCTGTTATGATCTCTGAAAAAATAAAACCATATTGAATTGTTGTCAAGGAATTTGATGCACTCGATTTTTTCAGAGATAACTCTTTTTTCTGCAACACTCTTGTCATATCAAATTTAATACGTTTTCTATTTTTATAATAACATTCATCATTCCTCTGTGTCGAGTAGAGAGTGGCTTTAAATTGCATTCTTAGAAATCAGAAAGGAAGATAAGAAATGTATCTTGGCGTTTATTTTGTTCATTTTGGATTTAAATCTCGCAGGAATTCTATCAAAGGTACGAATTAAGCTTTTTTAAATAACTTTATAATATCACTTTTACATATATTAGATATAAATAATCTTTATAATATATATAAGTAATGTTCTGTATTTTTATAACCAAAGTTGAAATTAGTTAATTAGTGTTCCCATTATTTCTATATGCAGAATATCTTTAACATGGACACATAAAAAATTGCTTTAAAATATATTCAATTTTGTAATTTTTTTTTAAAAAGAGTCAAATAAAATATCATGCCGTTGAATTTTGCATTTCCAAAAAAATAATATTGATAATGTATAAAAAGCTTTATCTGAAGTTAAAACTATTATTTTATTTGAGATATTGTTTTTTCTTAGAGCATTTCACACCTAATGATATGGATAACATAAATATTGGTATCTGAAGTTAAAACTTTTATATTTAGGGTATTTCTGTGACGGAGCATTTAATTTGTGAAAAAGGCCCGTAATAAGAATCTGTCAGTGAAGAGTTTTTAAAGGAAATAAAAACTATATATCAACCTTGCTTTATTAAAGATTTAAGGACATTAAATGCACAAACTAGTTTCAAATTCATAATTGTCGTAGATTGCATGGTATAATGTAATTGTTGATACGCTTTATGCAAGAATTTAAAGGACAATAGCTTTGGAGGGGCTTGCTGAAAGACATCATTTTAATGGGGTGAATTATACTTAATATGAATAGTATCCTATGTCATCATTAAAGCGAGTTAAGATTACACCGAATGTTTGAAGAGAAAAGTTAGATGACAAAATGGCCATAGAGTACTCGATATATATATTTTATACAAGATGTGTTTGTGAGACACTGATGCCAACGTATGGTAGCTTAATCATAGCAAAATTAAAATTTCTCAAACCCAAGTCAAACTCAAAGGTCAAGAGATAAGCAATCTAATTAAAATTAGATGTTAGATCCGCTCGCATACTCGCTACACTAACATCTAACAACATCCCATAGAGGGTCACGTCAGAGGTCAAATTCTATCAACCAATCAAATCGTTTCTGGCAAAATCATCGTTTATTTGTTGACGTAATTGAAGAGAATAAGCCTAGAGTTGTTCCGAAAGTGACCTCTGACGTGACCCTCTATGGGATGTTGTTAGATGTTAGTGTAGCGAGTATGCGAGCGGATCTAACATCAAATTTTAATTAGATTGAGAGATAAGAAACATGTGCCAAAGAAAAAACTTGTCTAAATAGATATACATTTAAAACATGAATGCCCAAGCACCAAAGATTCAAAACTTATTGCCAAGATTAGAATTTATTAAAAGTAGGGCAAAATCCAAGATCATTTGATCAAAACTATGACACTCAAGTAAAGTCTTGCTACGAAAATATACCTTTGAAATATAAAAGTCCTAGTACTTATTGTACACAAGTTATGACCAAGCTAAAGGTAAAAGTGTTTTAATGTTGGTCAAGATCATAAGGATAAAAGTCTTTTTACCCTTAAAAAAGGTCTAGTCTCAATAAAAACGTGGGAAAATGTGAAGTATGAAAGCCCTAGCAATAGCTTTTCAAAAGGTATGGCCAAGATTAAAGTTTGGAAAAAGTTTGCAAGAGTCGGTCAAACTCGAAGATCAAGATCAAAAGGTCAATAATTTAGTGCTAAAAGAATGGTCTTGTAAAATGGAATACACATGCGAAACTTGAAAGAAATAGTTCCAACTAATCAAAAGTTAAGGGTAATGTTAATGTTTTAACAGATAAACCGACAAACGGACGTAGTCGGACATAAACTAGATCCCCCCGAATCTTTTATTTCGATCCTCATAACCATACGAATATTTTTTTTAAATCTCTTAAAATGTGCACAATTTAATATTATGTAATAAATATATTTTAAAAATAACAAAGTGAATTATTGATTTTGCCAAAAAAAAGAGTGTTTTTTTTTTTTACTGTAGATTTTATGGACTTTGCTTGGACACTTTTTCAAAATATTTCAGTGTTGTAATCTTTATGTACATTATATCAAAATATGGAGTTTGATCAGACATGTGTTTAATTGTTATTTTCAAAGAGATTTTTTATTAAGTCAATCAGAAAAAATATTTGTAAAAAATATTTTCCTCAATAACAGCTAACGCATATTTAGTCATTATACGGAAGCATCCTCAAAAGAAAACCCCATAGAGCAGGCTTGGGGAATATTTCTTTTTATTTTAATTTATGTAAACATACGGAGAGCAAATATCATTATACCCGGAGCAGTGTATAAAGTTTTCAAAGGTTATACGAGTATACCATTGCGTGATCTGATCATACAGCGCTGTATCAACATAAAACAATTTGTTCTACTGAGAACTTCATGATAAACGTGAAGCTTTGTAGTTCATGTAGCTCATCATAAATCTTCCGAAAATGAAATTCATTTCTTATATTTACATTATTTTCTGATCAGTTAACACAAATTACGCCGTTAAACTGTCATTTTTAAAGCAAAACACTTTGCACTATATTTGCAACGTCAATTACGGTATTATGGCGTTACAATAGAGATATTCAAAACAATAATTAATATGCCTTGATGAAATTATAAATATATGTTTTCGTCAAATTGTATCAAGTTTTTATTAAGCTATCTGGCTCGGATTAATGTCTCCATCCGTCGCTCTCCGCCCTTAATCCCTCCAACTATTTGCAATCAAACATTAGAAGTATGTCTTGTTCATTTTCAAAAAAAAATATGTGAACTTCATTTCAGGAAATGAATAATATACTGGTTGCAGCAATTGATTTCGGAACAACATATTCAGGATATGCATACTCATTCGTACACGAATTTCAAAACAATCCTCTGAAAATTTATACGAATCAATGGTCCTCTGGTTCTGGTCGTTTACAGACTGAGAAAACGTCAACATGTGTACTCTTTACTCCAAAAGGAGAATTTCATTCCTTTGGATTCGAAGCTGAAGAGAAGTATAGTGAACTAGCCTTAGAAAGCAAGCACGAACCATGGTATTACTTCCGGCGATTCAAAATGGATCTCTATCATGGACAGGTATTCTATCCTCTGATTTGTTAATATCCAAAAGGGAACACAAATTATTTCTGTATAACTTGATTTGGTATGGGGACACACACCCTGATAACTAGGTGAATCATCTGTTTCCATGCAATCCTCCTATTCTAGTCATCGGAATTCATGAAAAATTCCAAATTTAATAAATGAACCTTTCAATTCAAACAGTAACTCGATCTTAAAACATGCAAACAAACAACATGACTGCTAGGCCTATATAGACCTCCCCTCGCTTCTCATCACTTCCGTTACTACGTTGTATTATTGAGCGGCAAATTTGAACTCGTAAAAAGCAACGGAATTTTACACCCACAGCTGTTAGATTTAAATTAAATTATAAGGAACATAAGGAATATATATGAAAATCCACGAAGCGGATTATACATGTAAAACAGCGTTAACTTATCCGAAGCAAGTCACCGTATATACTCACCTATAAGTCGGTATTTTGGGAGTTTAATTTTATTTCAAAACTCTATGTCCGACTTAGAGGCGAGTCATAAAGATATTTGTATTTTTCTGTAAAGTTAAATTTATCATTCCATATATATTTCAGACAATTAATACTGAAGAACAAAGTCTATATATGTCTAATCATTTACTCATTCAAAGATAATACATATAGTACAAGTATTATTATAATGGTTTCATTTTTGCATTTATTATTTGTAAATGATTTAAAACTAAATAATACTGGCGTTATTTCGAAAATAAAATTATTATTATTTATAAAACAGCTAAAAACATCAGTGAATTGATTTATAATGTCAGATGATTCTGGCAAAAAGTTATACCAACTTATAGGCGGGTCAATGGCAAATCCCTCCAAATTAATCTAAAAAATACAACCGAATTACAGGCGGAACGACTTATAGGCGAGTATATACGGTATCCTCGAATAATTTGGCCAAGAACTAGAGTCATTCCTAAAGAAGAAACATGTTTTTGAATCAATCTATTTCTTTTAAAGGCCATTTCGAAATCCATGGAGATTGAGGAAGAAGGCACAAAGAAAAAAATGGATGCACTTAAGGTTTTCAGTGCTTCCATAAAATACTTAAGGGATCATATGGTTTCTTCCTGCAAAAGTAAATTCCCAGAAATTGAAGAAGAAGATATTCTTTGGATCCTAACAGTTCCAGCCATTTGGACTGACGCAGCAAAGCAGTTCATGAGAATGGCAGCGGAACAAGTAAGTTCTAACGTTTACTGATAGAAAAAAATAATAGTGCATCATACATTAGCAATACGCCAACTCTGAAGGACAGCTCAGCAGACCGACACTAGTCTAAAAAATGTCCCTCATTGGTCTGAGCAGTCCCAGAAGTCTCAGAGTTGTCCCATAATGATGAAAGATCAGTCCAATCCAAGTAGTTCCAACAGTCCCAGTGCAGCCCCATACCGGCCTTACAGCGACGCCACAGGTCCACGTAAGTTGCCCCAATGGGCAGGTATAACAGTTTCAGTGGGCGAAGCCTAGCTTTAGCCAAAAAAAACACATTATATTAATAATTCCATTTTATGATAAGTTATCTTTTTTAAAAATCAATGATGCACTTCTTCTTTATGAACAGACTGTGTTTATTAAATAATGATGAATATGTAGAACAATATCTTTTTTTTCTTTCGAAACTATTGGCATTTATAAAATTTCTATCAGAAATCCTCGTTGTTATTCTTTATTAAACATCTCCACTGAAAGTAACAAAACTAAAAAGGGAACCTGCAAATTCAAAATAATCAAGGGATGCTATTTTACGGTAAATTATATAGATATTGATAGATGTATATCTGAAACACAGTGCAGTTTTGATGAATTTTAAGCTCAAAACCTTTTACATTAGGCAGGGATTTCCTCTGAACGGTTGAAAATAGCTCTGGAACCAGAGGCGGGAAAAAATCAAAATGTGTTTATGATAGGAAACATGGAAATCTCCCTATAATAGTTTTTTTTTCAGCTGTTGAAGTTTGTTAAGACAAATGTAAAATAGTCAAGTTTCAAGGTCAGAGTCAACAGGTCTATATACTTTTAATTAAGGAAAGGTCATATCACAAGAAATGAATATGTATATAAAATATGAAGTCTATAGCTTCAACCATTCATACGTTATGGACAAGTTCAATGTTTTTGAGGACAAACAGATTAACAGAAAGACCGGCAGACAGATATACAGATGGGTCAAAAACCATATATCCGGTGTCTTCCCTCACAGAAGCATAAAAATAAATGCAACACTGTTCATTAAATGCGCCATCAATTTAAGAAAAAAATATGTGTTTGTGAAACAACAATGGTCCCGTATGGCAGGCAGCCTCTGGTGAAGACTAATGTTTCCCAAATGCAAATCAAACTCTAAGGTCAAGAAATGAAAACATGTTATCACACAAAGAAAGGATTTGTCTCAATGAATATTCCTGTGAAATATGAAAGACGAAGCACTTATCATTCAAACGTTCTCATCAATGTTAAAGTAATGTTTTAAATATGAGTCACACTCAAAGGTCAAGTCAAATTAAATGTATCTAGTACAATCATTATCTACCTTTACACCCTTAGGTTTGTAGGGCAGCAAGTCTGGGGAAGGACTTGTCATAAGAAATACACATGGCAAAAATAACCTTGCCATAGCATCAAGTGCTTGTATGTAATGTTTAGGGTTAAAGTTTTTCAATGTAGTTCAAACTTCAAAGTCAGTGTAGAAAGATCAAAATATGTTGGTATCCAAAAGAAGGCTCTGTCACAAGAAAGTCACCTGTAAAATATGAAGGCCCTTATACTAACTGTTTAAAAGTTAAAGGTTTAAGATTTTAAAACGCGAGTCAAACTCTGGAATCAAGGTCCAAAGTTAGAGAAAACTTATATCATTGGAAATGTCATGTTACAATGAATACATTAATGAAATATGAAAAGGTTTTAGCAAATATGTTGTTACCTAAAGTAATGTCTTGTCATAAGGAATACATAATTATGTGAAATATGAAACCCATATCTTTTCTAATTAAATGATATAGGCAAGGGTTTTGCAGACAAATGGACAAACAGACAGATGAACAGACATGGTAAAGACTATATACCCGAATTTTTTTTTATTACGGGTAGGGTAAAAACATTACCTAGATGAGATTACCTCACAAATATTTAAGTTAATAAGGAATTTCATGTACTCAACTATAAATGAAAGAGAAACAAATTGAAGACAGAGTAATACTGATTGCAGCTATAAACAAGAAGTGTTTGAGAAACACATTTACCCCCGTACGCATATGACAACTTATAGCGAAGATTAAAGTTAGTACTCAAAGTAATGTCTTCTAAGAAGAAATACAATTGTGAAATATGAAAGCCTCAGGACCACCTGTTGAAAGTTATGGCCAAAGTTAAAGATTTTTTTTTTTGAATAGGTCAAACAGTCAATGTTGTTTGTATCTAAAGGAACGTCTTGTTACAAGAATTACAAATCTGAGGTACGAAAGTCCTAGCCCTAACCATAGTTATGCCCAACGTTAAAGTTTTTACAAGTATGTTAAACTCCAAAGACAAGTTCAAAGTTGTTGGTATCTAAAGTAAGGTTTTGAAGGATAACATAATGTGAAGTATGAAAGATCTATGCGTTACCGTTAAGATAGCCCTAGCACCGACTTTTAAAAAGTATGATCAAAGTAAAATTTGGTTAAAATTTTGCTTAACTTGGTCAGACTCCGATTTAAGAAAGATGAGTTTATAACTTTGAGAGTCCCACATAGCCTGTCCAGTCTTTATTCTGTTTTAAAGGGAAGAGATATTTCCTCAAGCGTTCAGTCAAATGACAAATATAAAGCAAAATTGAAATGGTTTGGAGAGAAATTGAGAATGGAACCCGGTATAACAAAAGCATTGTTCGACGAAAGTTGCAACCAAATCGTTGAACATGTGCAGTCAATTCTTTGCGAAAATGCAATGAGAGATGTCGGAACAATCTTACTGGTAGGTGGGTATGCAGAGTCTCTAATGTTGCAGAAGGCTATAAAAACAAACTTCAATCAACTTAAAGTCATTTCAACACCAGAAGCGGGTCTTTCTGTTTTGAAAGGATCAGTTATTTTCGGCCACGAACCAGATGCAATTTCATCTAGGGTTAGCAAATACACATATGGCATACGTACAAACGTTAATTTCAATCCAAGTGAACATCCTGAAAAAAAGAAAACATTAGTTAACGGAATTGAAAAATGCAAAGATATTTTCAATATTCATGTACGAGTTGGTGAAACAATGCACGTAGGTGAACCAACAACTTCACAAACTTATGTCCCACAAAATCCCGATCAGAAAACTATAGGGTTCACAATATTCACTTCACCAAGAGAGAATCCGAAATTTACCACTGACCCAGGATGTCGCTTTTTGGGCTATTTGCGATTACATATGCCAGAAACTTCGAAGAACACTGAAAAGGAAGTTGATGTCCAAATGACATTTAGTGGGACAGAAATAGAGGTATCTGCGATCGACAAAATCACCAAAAAAACTGTCAAGACATCGGTAGATTTTTTGCATTAAGGTTGATACACAAAATGATGGGTACATGGTTAATTTGTTGAAAAAAACATATAATACTAAATTTCCGTATGAATTTCCGTATGAAGTACTCTAGATCAATTTACTCGGATCACGACAGAAGTGACTGGTCAACAGGTTAATCTTAATCCTCCTAGGACCTAATTTCTATCTCACTTATCGGGTACTAGTGGTCATTTTTTCTCCTAAGTTCAACATTCATTTAGTTTACTAAATCTATAAGATTGAACAAATTTCTTTTACCTTTACATTTCAAATGGGTTTCATGAGCACAAAAATTCATTTACATAATTCACGTAACCAGGATCAAGATAATTTTACGTTAATATTTAACCTTCATCCTTTTTAGAGTAATTGCATGCATTTGAGTAAATGTTTCATAAGAGTATACAAAAATTGTTTAGATTACTGTTACTGTATAATTACTTTAAAAATCATTAACCTCTCTTTTAACTTGCATAAAAGTAAATGGTTAACACACTGGTGTAAAAAAAAGTTATATTAAAAGTAACCGGAATATACGTACGTATATTTTTGAAGCATTTATGTTACACTCCATTATATATCCTTTCGAAGTCTTTATGCTGCTTCTTTTATTCATTGCTGATTGTAAAACTGTCTATTTCAGAAAAGAATTGCGATCATTTGTTTTGTAATAGTTTTTTTTTAAATGAAGCATAATATACACATGCGTACCATAAATTAAGGCAAAAATGGAGGCAAAAGAACAAAATGAAAGACACAATAATCTTTCTTTATTAAAAGACACAATACTCTTTGTATAGTGTTCATTACAAATTTAAAAGAAAATATCTGATTGAAACAAAGTTTCAAAACACCAAAATTCAGAGAATTTTTTTTAACATCTTGTACAAATCAATGTATTAAAGGCTGTACTTTAAATCTTTCAAGAAAACCTCTTAAAAACATAAAATAATATCATATGAATTAAACTTATAATATCATCAAGAATACATATTATACGAAGTGAATATTAAGTATATCAATGGAATTCAGAGAAAAAATAATAATAGTGGAGTTGCAGACCGATTACTCCTCAACAGAACGTCTGGAAAGGACAAAGAAAGTCTTTTTTATTCTTAAAAAATAGTTGTTCTGCAGAATAATCGTTGTAAAATGAGAAGACGGAAACGCTTTTGTCAAGAATCATATATATAGAGGATATTCAATGTTTTGTAGTTGAATATGGAATTTATTTCACGAGTGGGACAGGATTTTTGATATTTTCACGAGTGCGAATTTTCTGTTTATTACATTTTTTAAAAAAATCTTTGATTTTTCCTTTGCCTCTGTCTTTTTGTAATACAGTAATAGGCTCGTGACGTCATAGTTGAGCGGTTGAGACATCATAGCTAAGTAAGGTGAAAACACTGTAAAGATGAATTTGGCAACATATATTTTTGGTAATTTTGACAGTTTTATTCGCTGTCAGAATGGTTTATTTATTTCTATCTATCTAATATATTGTAAAGAAAATTTTTTTTTTACTGTTATCTTCGTTATGAGAAGGAAAATCGAGAGTTTTCCCGCACTTCTGATATTCGTCACACTGTGACAGGATATCATTTTGATATCCTTTCACACTGTGACAGGGTATCATTTTTATTCAATGAATAAATTACAGTATTTCACGGGTAAAAATGTAATAATACGATATACATTACAACTTTGGTATTATCAATTTTTCCTTGATAATTTTCATTGTATTATTTTCATTTTTTTGAAAGCTTCATCAAAGATAAACAGAATTATATACACTTTATTGATGCAGAAATTTGCTTCATGTATTGTATTGAGTATTAAAACGTCTTAAATATACCTTTAGTGATGTTGTTTTCCTTTTCTCGATCGAGAGTCTGTTATTCTTTGACAATTTTAAATGCTCTACTAGGGCTCTAGATTCTCTAAAATTGGGGCAGATATTCGGCCCCATTCCCAATGCAAAAACAGCTGCCTTGACCCCCCAAAAAGGTTTCAATTTCCCAATTTCCATAGCATAATTATCCCCCGCTTTCGCGAAAGCGAGGGGATATTAAATCACATTCGTCTGTCCGTCGGTCCGTCTGTCTGTCCGTCGGTCCGTTTGTCTGTCCGTCCGTCACAAAAACTTTAACCTTGCCCATAACTTTCGATTTAATGGAGCTATAATTTTCATATTTCATATGTGCATTCCTTGTGATAAGACCTTTCTTTGGGTACCACCAAATTTGACCTTTTGACCTTGACCTTGGAGTTTCAACTACTTTTACTAAAAAATTCCAAACTTTTACTTTGGCCATAACTTCTTCTTCTACCTCATACACTTAATTTGATGAGATTCCCTGGAGTTGAGTAAGGACTCAAACCCGTCTTGTTTTTATGACTTTACGATGTCAGGAACAGCGGCTTTAAATGCATATAATATTGCAAATGGATTGATACATTGGGAGAGATCGTCGCTCGATTGTGCCAGCATATTTTGCTTTTGAGAGTTTAATATCTACAACATATGATCAACGTCATTTTTTGACATGAATGATTTTTCACACCTTGACTAAGAATCGACATTAACTGTGCATCCCTTTTCTCTCTGAACCTCTTTTGCATTAAAAAAACAAGTACACTGGATGCATTTAATTTCTCCATAGCCAGTTTAAACATTTCCTAGGTCTATACCACTTTTTTCAGGGCCAAAACTTTATAGAATGTTGGAAAATGAAACCCCTCCCCCCTTTGACGTCATTTTTAAGGACTTATTTGTTTAGACACTCCATGTCAAATTTACAATAAATGTTCATAGAAATTTCAGAATAAATTGAAAACTTCATATTCTATGAAGTAATAGTGTCCCAGCATATACCTGAATTAACCAGATTTTTTGGATGTCAAATGTTCACATCAAAAGAGTTTTTCTTAGTTATGCTTCGGTCGAAAAAACGCCGTATTCGAGGTTGCGCCGCCTGGACATACAATAGCTTACAAAAACATTACTTATTTATTTAAAAATAAAATTTATGATCTGCGGTTTATTCTATAGATAGAAAAGATGATGCTAACCAGATATTTTAAAATTCATTGATGTACCTAAAACGATTTTAATTTTATGGCGCCAGTCCACGAACTTTTTGATAACCCCTCGTATTTTATGAATGATCAAAGTTCTGCTTTTCTTTGACTTTCATCTCATCGCCGATTAACTTTTCCCTAATCAGTTTAAAAGCTTAGAAACTGGGTACCATCACCCTTTCCTCAGACTAAATTAAGGCTAGAAAATACATGTATGTTGAAAAGCTTCTGGAAATAAAATATGCCAATTCAGTTTTATATTTTGACTGAAGTCTTTGAAGTTTGTTTTTAATAATCAATCAATAAAAAGATAAATACATTCGCCAGAATACGAATTCTTAATTACATATACTGGTTATTAAAAAAAATAAGTCAGTGTTTTTGATTAATGTAGTTGGCAGACGGTGCGGTTATGGTTAAATTTTGGAACAAGAGAGAATATTTGGTCTATGAAAAAAAAACAACAGGAGAAAATATATAACGTCTACCGAGATCTGTAAAAGGCTAATGTCTAAAAATTGCATGAAGTTATTCAATTTTGTAAGCATTTATAACCCTTTAACTCGATTAATTTAAACATGTACCTAGGTACTTTCTACATTTCGCATTATATCTTCGCAGTGGTCGAGTGGGGGCATGATAGACTTTTTTAATATGCATTGTTTATCATCACATTCTTGTAACGCGTTCTTCTTCAATTCAAACAGAATCTCTATTTAAAGTATTATCCATATTTTGTCCATAGCCTCAAATTTCAGTTTTTATGTCACACTTATACTTTACAGAATCCCAAAACCAAAACTGGCGAAATTTGAGCGATCATTGCTTTTCCCGTGTGTGCTAACACTTTTTTTTTTGCATTTTTTACCTCTTCTTTAATCTGAAACCTTCAAATGACAGTGATGTCTGACAGTATATCTTAACTCATAATCTCAAAATTAATCGCTGTCATCGGCCGGAACCTTGCCTGACAATGACTACCGCTAACTGTCATATAGCCACGCATCGAAGAGCACTTCCCATATTGCAATATACATGATATAGTCCCGCAGTAAATAACGCAATATGCCAACTCCGCAGTAAATGAAATTTTGTGTATTTTATGTTCGACGCACGTTTTCTTTCCTAAACTGAATCCCAATCTGTTTTTAAGTATTTCCGTGTGTTTAAATGTACATTAAGGATTCAATGTTTCTCGAAAAAATAAGAAGTTTTCATTAAAATGTCTCTTGGATTCGAAATAGTTCTATCTATTTCCTCGCTTTCCGCCCAAATCGGAAAATTTATTAGCTCTATTTAAAGCAATTAACAGTCAAATGAGTCTTGACATATATTCCATAAGGCATAATAGGAACAAATGTTATTGATATGAAGAACTCATTCTAAACTAATCTACTGTGCAAATGACTTTGCTTTGGATGATTCATAAGATTAACAGGTTTTAGATGGGTATCATTTTAATCATATGACAATAAATTTAACATCATAGTTTCCAAAATATACCATTTTGCCCTGCAAGAGAGTAGTACCAGAGTTATTGTAAAAGGGTCAGTTGTATAACTCTATATCTGTATCCAAGTTTTGTTGATTTAAACTACATACCGTAAATCGATATGCATGTATTTTAAAACGAAAATAAACCAGGAGTTGTTTTTTGAAGAACTCTTCACTTTCGCTCTTCATCAAGGTATGTTAAATTCGTTACGTAAATATTTGGTTAAAATGGGTAATTATCTTGTTATAATGAGTTTGTTATCCCGCTATATACGAATATATCTATCTTATTAATTCTATGACGGAATTAAAATTAATCAATATTTCTAAGTAAACATTACAAGTGTTCGAATCAAACAGAGACTTGTCGATCAAACAATTTATTTGTAGTGTAGATTAAAAAAAACTGATTTTTTTTTTTCAAGTGACACATTTTGTTCTTAAATGTGTTTGCCTTATATCAGAGTTGCTTTACTTATCAAATATTACCATTTGAACGAGAAGACAATTTAAGGTTTTATAATCTAACCACTAATTATTCAATTTTTGACTTAATTACGAAAGCGTTAATTTCTTTATCTTTTTTGAATTGTGTTTTGTATATTGTCTTGATTGTCGGCGTCTCGTCATTGTATGAAGTGTCATTAATTTATTTTTACACTTATTTTGCATTGTTTTAAGGTGTTTTATATGATTTATAATGCACTCGATTTTATTCATTTGAATTTTTTTGTTATAGATAATACCTAAAACAAAAACCGTGCTGTAAAGTATTAATTGAAGTAGGAGATATAAATCTATCGATGTGGTAATCTCGACATGCAGCAATGCATGCACAATTATCATTTCTGGGGAAAGGGTGTGACAATATTATTGTTGAATTAACTCCCCTGTTGCGGGTATTTTATATAATAGTCACACATCTGGATTTTGGCCTAGAGACGGCAAATGTACATTGTTCCATGTTTGAGGTGTCGAATAAAGAATGAATTAAAAATGTTTTTAAGAAGGGGTTATGAAGAGTCATATTTAATAGATAGTTCCCTTTGTAGCAAATATAAATGTGAAATTCAAATTCAAATTTCAAAATATCCACATTAAGTATTGTGATGAGTAAAATAATTACCTGAATCAACATGTGCGGAATTCATCCTTTCCTCAGTATCAAGTTTCTGTTAATAGGCAAAGGATATTGGGTAATCGTTATTTTCAAAATGATGATTTGTCTTCTCTTCCTTACTTAGGACTGGCTATATGAGCTTAATCTAAAAAGACAAGTGTATAGATGGGTGTCAATAAAATAAAATCACTGTTTTTGACAAGCGAAACAATAAGAAAGAAAAAGAAATTTTAAAATCCAATTGATAGTATTATCGATTATTTTGGGAAAACAATTACTACTTTAAAAACTTGAGGGAGTTGGCACATATACTCGAACCTCCACAGACAAACACATCCCCCTCTTAAAAGGTGTTGGAACATGTAGGTATACATGTAAGTAGCCAATATAATCAAGCTTTATATGATTTATTATTTCGTAAAGTCTAACTTCTTATGTCTCCCTATCCTCCGTCTTCAAAACATTTCTCATAATCATAAAAATATACATGTATGTACATGTAACACACTAGAATAAATAAAATAAATCCTATAAAAGAAAGTGTCAAATTATATTCAGACATATTAAGTTTACATGATTCATAATTTGTGTGTAAAGAAGAAGTTTTAACACTGAATTTCTTGACTATATCAAAAAATAAAATTATAGTTGCATCACAGCAAGTGTTGAGAGCTATACGAACTCTAAAATGCGTCAAGATCTATACATTTATTCTTTTATAATTTGAAGATTTAAATTTCAAAGTCTTATAAACACCAAGAGTGTTATAGCTCCTTATTTATACACATGCATTTCGAATTGTATGGAGGTGTTTTACAAAAGTTAAAGGACCTTATATTTATCTTTATTCAATTGATTCTACTGCTATAAGTTTGATCAATTTAAAGCGGCAATACGGCTGCAAATCGTGTGCTTTTTAATTCAAATTTACCCAATATATCATTAAGGAATAAAGTAAAAAGTTGAAGTAAGCAGTTTGAGAAAAAATAAATATTCTCTTCTCACACAAAATTAACGTAAATAGAATATGCCGGAAAATCAAGGGTCGTACAAGTTAGCTCTGTTTATCTCTGTTTACTTGTATCACGTGAATTCTAAAATGCCACGTGCATACAATGTAGGGTTTACAATTATAATGGGATATTAGGTAAAAGCAATTCTCAGAATTCTCATCATAACTCTCCGGCAAATAAATAATAGTTAACATTTTAGTCTGCATTCTACGAAAGCCCAGAAGGCTCATTCGAGATTCGAGATTCAAAATACGAGATTCGAAATTCGAGATTCGAAATACGAGTTTCGAGATTCAAGATCCAAACTAACCAATCAAAAGCGGATTCAACATTTGATTACTCCCCTTTATTATGTTTTTACTATCAAGAAATCGTTTAAAATAATTATAACCAATGGGTCATTTGATTAAATTACAATGCAAAAAAGAGTGTTTTATATATATTAGAAGGAAATTTAAATAATTATTGGATTTTTGCAGCAAGATATACTTCAATTTATATTATAGCTTCTTAAATATTAAATAGATTACATATATCAGGAGTATATATATTTTTGTATTATCTTCTACACTTATTTTTTTTTTGTATTTCCGCGCATAGGAAAACCACAGGTACTTGTGGACAGGACCCCTCCCCCCTCGATATTCAATACCAGGGCTTACTGGACAATTTTTTTAACAAATTATATTTATTACACTTATTAATGTGTACAATACGAAAACATCACGGGCGTAAAACCCCCAGAATAATCGTTTAACCAAAAAAAAAACCATTATACATTACCCCTCCCCACTATACAAGAGAGGTGTCATTTAAGGAGAAAATATGGGATTATTACGAGATGCAGAGTCAATCCGATAGCATGGACTAAGACAGAAATATATGTAGAGACAGTTAATTTTAATCAACATTTTAAGTTAAAATAAATGCATGGTTTTAAACCTAGAAATAGCAGCGGGCGTACAACGTAAACAAACTTATAATGTATAGTGGGGTATTTTTTGTGTTGAGCGATTATTCTGGGTTTTTACTATTTTTTTTGGCATTGAACACACGATGAATAAGTGTATTAGATATATGTTGTGAAAAAAGTCCAATAAGCCCTGGGGTTGAATATCGAGGGGGGGGATGCCCTGTCCACAAGTACATTTGGTTTTCCTATGCGGGAAAATACATAAAAATTAAGTTTAGAAGACAATACAAATAAATATATATACTCATGATATAAGTAATTTTTTTAATATTTAAGAAGCTATAATATAGATTGAAGTATATTTTTCTGATCAAAAATCCAATAATTATTAAAATTTCCTTCTAATATATATAACACTCTTTCTTGCATTGTAATATAATTAAATGACCCATTTGTTATAATTATTTTAAACGATTTCTTCATAGTAAAAACATAATAAAGGGGAGTAATCAAATGTTGAACCCGCTTTTGATTGGCTAGTTTGGATCTTGAATTTCGAATCTCGAATTTCGAATCTCGTACTTTGAAACTCGCTTCTGATTGGTTAGTTTGGATCTTGAATTTCGAAACTCGAATTTCGAATCTCGAATTTCGAATCTCGTACTTTGAAACTCGAATCTCGAATGAGCCTTCTGGGCTTTCGTAGCATTCAGATGAATTTAACATGATAAAGTACAAATGTTGACGTTTTGTGTATTGGGGTCCACCAAATCATACGTCATCGCGGCAAAATGTCAAACATAATACCTTCCTGTAGTTCCAATAAAATTTTCACTTCAAAAGGCAATAAATTTTATATGTCATAAATGCATTTAAACGTTGAGTTTACACTAATTTTTTTTTCTTTTAAAGCCATGGAGAGACGAGAAATGATACCATGTATATCAAAAAACCTGTAGGGTAAAACCTTCGCGAGGCCCACGTGAGTGTCGCAGTGATCCCGTTTCTTCTTCATCCAGTGATTATATTAATTTCCCAACTTAATTTTTGCAACTAAAAGTTGCTTTTAAATTTCAAGCCCTATTTTTGGTTTCGTTTTTTGTTTTGATCAACTTTGTCAATGTAGCAGGCCTACCGGGCTTCCCTCTCTTACCATGCTGTTTTGTTTATGAAAACTATACGCATGCGTCATGTGCGTGTATAGCATGGAATGTGGAACCTCGAACACGTTGCGATGTATATATTTATGTACCATGAATAATTATTAATTCTAATGAAATAATCAGAATTATTTACTCATAGAATTTGTAATTTTCTGAAAGTGTATACATTTATGAGTATGAAAAAAATTCCAAATCCTATAGGAAAATTTTCACAAGTCTGTTTTTGAAGAGATGCATGATATTGCCACTTTAAAGAATATTGGCTTTGAATATATATTGTAGATAATACAAAGGATAAGAAATAATTTCCATTAAGAACACATAGTAATTGTCATGCATAATAACGGCAAGACCGTATACAAATAAAAGTCAATAATATAACTAGCTCAATCTACAAGATTCATTTATGAGTTGATGAATAGCGGTTAAAATGCCAATGTTTAATTCAAATGATAGGTTTTCGTTGCCCCAGGGCAGTAGGTGTACATTTATTATGTGTATATCAAGTTGAAAAAGATGGTCAAAAAATACTTCGAGCATTAACATTTTAACAAAGAAACACCTTCTTCTTTACCACAGGAGTAATAAGGATTTTCAATGATATGGCAATTGAATAAGTCTTGGATCAATACACTGTTGTGCTTCAAGGACAGATGATACAAAAAAATGAATGTCTGGATTGGTATATAATTTTGACCTAATTGCATTGCAAATTATGCAAATTATAAATTTCTAGAATAGAAAGAAATTGTAAACCTTCTGTGACGTTCAAAATTCTACCCTTCTGAAACAATCCTTATTATCTTATACCAATTTTTTTCACTTAAAATTCCATTTTTGCCAACTTTACATAAAGAAATTAAAAACTACGCGGTGAAAGTTATCCATCTTAGTCATTAAAACATAACCCAAGTTGTGTTATTTAAAAAAATTTTGACAAAAGTTGTTTGTAGCATCTGTCCTTAATTTAGTATGAATAATGTTGTGAATTGTTTAGCAAGCAAAAATTAGAGGGTGCTTGGGATTATTGTCACATAATCTTACGTAAAATTTGACAGAGCTGGTTTCTCTTGTATCTGTATTCAATAAATTCCCTTTTAACAGGATCAGGAACAAATGATTTATTAAATATTTTTAACCTGCCTCTTGGGATAATTAATTGACTTTTCTTTCATGTATTGTACCTTGACAGAGCTTCTCTTGTATCTGTATTCAATAAATGCCCTTTTAACAGGATCAGGAACAAATTATTTATGAAATGTTTTTATCCTACCTCTTGGTATAAGTAATTGACCTATCTTTCATGTATTGTATCTTGACTTCTGCAGATTAATGATTTAAATTCTTTTTTTTTGGTCTTGGTTTCTTTAAACTCTTCCTTTCCTCCTTGATCTTCTGACTAACCTTGTACGGATTGGCTACACTGAAGCACAGATTATTTGATTTTGTTCTAAGTACTAAAAAATTAGATATACGTAATGGGCCAATGCTTGAACATTCTATCATTATTCACTATTTATATTTTTTTATTCGGGGGAGGGATGTCTAGACTGTTTAGATTTATTGTATTCTGAAGAACCATTATAATCACAGGGAGATAAAACAATATAACAGAGTGTATAGCCACTGTCACAATGTAATTGTAACTTTGGATTATTTAAAAAAATGACTCGTACAGTGTGTACCTATTAATGGGGCATTAAATGAATGGGTTGAGGTAGGGTGTTGGTTGGGTGGGGTTGGGTGGTGTTGGCTGCTGTAGATAAGCATTTTGGTCACAGTAATATTCAAGACCGCGGAACATTAACTGGCAAGATTGGAAATATGCAGCTTACGTCATTTCTATCTGTTACAATCAAAACATTCAATGATAGACAATGAAATGGGCGGGTACAATTCGACGCGGATGTGGGGAAAGCAAGAATTCGAGTTTGTAATTCATTTTCAATCATCGCTCTCTTAGCCTTTTTAAAGAGGGTTTTCTCTTTCATCGTATAACAAATATTTGACACTTTATACTTGGTGCATTGGATATGTGCCGTCCATGATATATACATGATATGACATTTCATTAAAATTATGTTAACTGAATGATTATTGTAATTTCAATTATCTTAAATAATAATTAAGGTAAAACATTTATCTATACTTTATTCAAATTCTCCCAATTTTCATTATAGATAAACCTTTCTTAGCAAACATTATGTTTGGGATTTGCAAATGCAAAATCCTAAACCAGATAGGAGAATGGATAGAAAAGGAATGCCATTTGGAGCTTCTGTACAAGATAAGTTTTCATGGATGTACCCTTCAGAAATTCCATGAGTTGTGTGACAACAAGGGACCTACAACACAGACATGAATGTGTACGGAGGATACACGTCAAAGAGATTAGAAAGTAGTGGAGGTTGGTTAAGAGACAAAGAGTCATTTCTGTTTAAGATTCTTAGTGATGGTAAATGGAACCTTAAAATGTTTTCGTTTTTTGAAAACAAACACAGACCCGAATATCTCAAACACAGCAATCGTGGACCATGGTTCGAAAATTTGGCATCTTTTGAAGGTTCTCTCGAGAAAACCTCAAATCACTATTCAATGAGCACATACCGCTTTTTTGGCGGTAGTCAATATAATCTTGGTGGAGAGACCGCGCAATCCATAGCGGGCGGACATAATAATGTCTCCGACTTAGAGGTGTATCTCGTAAAAGGTAATGACTGGCCAATGGATCTCTCGAGAAGCTGACTTTTACAGTTTAAGGCTATGATATAAATATTTAGCTCAACACTTAATTCAACTAAAATATCAGGATTTTTCAACGCACAAATTAGATGTCCTTCAATAAATGACATCCACCGTTTCCTCAGGTCACGGCCGTTACATTTTAGTGTCTCTAACAACATTAGGAGCACTGTCTATGTGCACCGAAAGGTATTCTTATCTTTTGGCAAATTGTATATCTATACATGATACAGATTTAAATGTCAAATAAACCGTCAAATGTAATTTACATGATACAGATTTAAATGTCAAATAAACCGTCAACTGTAAAAGTCAAAGCTTCTCGCAAAAGTCTTTCTACTTATTATATGTATTTAAAAGTATAATTTTTCATGCTTCTTTTAGTGATTTTACATTTAATGATCCTATTATTTTTTTTTATCTAAATTACCAAATATATATTATATTAATTGTGACATAATACAATGTACACGGTTGGAAATGAAATTAATTGCCTGTTCACTCTTTCTATAGATAGTCCAAAAATTTACACATGCGATCCTTGGAGAGATCCACCAGTCTGGAAATCATCGGTAGTGATAAGTATTTAGAAATTTATAGCTTTTGTGGAAAATATTGAGGAATTATTTAATTCTGAAAAATGCGGTTCAACACTTCTTTTTTTAGAAAAAAGCCGAAAAGAATATATTTCAATTATCAAAAGATATAAATTAATTAAATGAAAAATGGAAAATACAAAAAACATTCAAACTCAAATTTTCATTCAAACTACTAGTATGCATATCAGAATCGAAGCAAAGGCCGACATTTTAAACATCAGAAACGGGATCGGAGGGGTGAGCATTCTCTGTCAATTAGTCACACTCACTGTGCACTCCTTGTCATGATGGAGACAAAGTCCGTTTACAATTCAGTGTTTTGATAGAGGCCTAACAATAAAATGTTTCTTTTTCAAATTAAATTAAATGCTTTTTTTTTATTTAGGCTGTAATTAAAATGCTTTTAAAATAGAAGAATGCTTTTTTAAACAAAGGAGGATATATATATGTAAAAGTGCATTGGGATTATGATCACGGCATATGCTATTATAGGCAAAATTTGCTAATATTTGGCCATTTTTTCGAGGACGGCGATGCCAGAAGGAATTCTAAAGAAGATGAGGGAAACAAGGGGCATGGTCATAGATAGAGGTAAGGTTTCTTCATCATTTTAGTATAGAAAATACAAAATCAAGGATTTCACATCCCGGAAGTTCCTTAATTTCCGTCTTTGTGACACTAGAGGTTTAGAGGAGGACTTTGCGATGGATGTACAGGAAATCTCCTTCCTTTTGGATGGTAATATACCAGACCGATACCAGGTTTGTACTTATATGTAGATCTACTGGTCAGAGAGATGAAGATCTGATTAATAAGTAAAAAACCCTCATTTGTTTATCCTTTTGTATGTAAAACTCTCAAGCTGTCTGGCCATAAGCTAATGGGTCCTTGAGTCTATTGTATTTTCATTTAACTATAGAAATTAGTTTTAAAGATCATATTTTTGAATTACGAATGACATGCTTTCCACTTTTTCTGTGTTTTGTTCCCAAGTTGTAATAAATCATTGATCCCCCCAAATATAATTATAAAAAACAACAACAAACAAAAACAAGAAAAAAGCAACAAAA
>PRKT01000362.1:171831-206667 GCA_003671525.1 Saccostrea glomerata | reverse complement strand
TTCCCCCCCCCCCCCAAAAAAAAAATCATAAATATTTGACGTAATATGCTACAGATAACGATCAAGCGAGCTTTAGGTTCAACACGGGCGTTATTTACTGGTACAAGTGCATAGTTTTCTTATAACTTTCTAACATGTAATATCATAAAAATGTGTAAAGCACAGATATACGAAACAAGTAAAATTGATGAAAAGCATCAAATCGGCCGCTAACAAAATTTAGCACGTCAAAAAGAACTTTCACAATTCAAAGAAGGATATGGAGATAACGAAAAGTATTCAATCTCAAAGTCCATAAAACAATACAAAATAAGAGCAAAGCAAACATGGACCCCCGAAACATCAGAGGTGGGATCAGGTGCCATGAAGGAGTGAGCATCCCCTGCCGACCGGTCACACCCGCCGTGTGCTCCTTGTCAAGATCAGGAAATAATGGAAGCATTCGTGCGAGGAAAACACAGGATATTCAAAGCTGAAATTGTATCATTTTTTTCCAGGCCGTCTTCAAAGCAAAATAAAATTCATAATTATTTTTAAAATTTTAATAGAAATTTTAGTGCGGCATTTACTCATCCAATGGGTTTATCGATTTTAAAAAGTAAAAAAACCCTCTCAAGATGGCCCAGATGGCTGATACCCTTGACTTTTGTCACGGGAGAATGCCTATAGAGTTTTTAGTAGTGTAGGCTATGCTGCATGACGCGGTGCAAAATATATAAAAAAAATATTTGTGTCATTCGCAGCTGTTCAGCATATTCAAACAAATTTTTACTAGTTGAGGAACTTTTCAATTTTTTATTCACCATGCACTTTTACCTCTTTATTATCATCCGGAATTTCACGAGAGTTTCCTTTCGTATTTTACACACTCCCAGGATGGTATTGTAAACTCTTTATTTAACCATAAATTATCAATTATCTGATGCAAAATGGTAATGGAATTGACACATAATAAAACGAATAATACTTATTTTAAAGCAATTTTTTAAAATATTTAACTCATGATTTTATTCGTGTAATCATTTGAGAATCATTTTACTGAACTTATAAAATAATAACATCTCATATTTCCCCATGTGCACTTTCTAACTCAACCACAAATAGATCGGCCGCTTCTGAGGCCGATAAAAATGGGTGTTTGTCTCTTTTGTAGTTTAATCCCATGGTTCCTTTCACCTCGGAAACCCCTGGCTACATTAAAGACCCGGATTTACAGGATAAAATTCACTGTGTGACCTTTGTGATAGATGGTAGTACTGTAGATGTAATGCCCGACAAAGTTCGTAAGCAGATAAAGGATCTACAAATCAAACTTAATCAAAGAAGTAAGAATACATGTATGAATTAGTAACAGGACATACTGAATAACAAAAACAAAAGTATTCTCGCATGCAAGAAACTTATCGTAACATTCAAGAAACGTATGACAACATGCAAGAAATTCTTCATATCATGCAAGTTATCCATTTTCATATAGACAATCTGGTTTTAATTTACTTACAATCTTCAGTAGCTTGAATTTAAAAATATATACACACAAGTATTAGAAAATAACTTAAAGGAACAAATTTAAATTGAATGATATTTGTAGTTATAATCATTCAATGTATCATTTAAAACAGATTTACCACAAGTTGTTCTCCTGACTAAACTAGACAAAATATGCCCTGAGGTGGAAGAGGACATCAAGAACACATTCTCGAGCTCTGCCGTTTCTGACGCTGTTGTAAGAGTTGCAGAAATCATGGGTCTTCCTCGTGGTCACGTGCTTCCGGTGAAAAACTACGAAAGTGAGACCAAGCTGAAGACAGGCGTGGATATTCTTGTGATGGAGGCGCTACAACAGTGTCTTGATTTTGCAGACGATTTCATGGATGAACAACTTGACAAAATGGCTACAGAGAGAAAGTTGAAAAAAGAAAAAGACTGAGTTTGCGATTGTATTTACTGCTAGGTGTAATAAAATTCCTCAAAGGAGGTTCGATGCAAGGACTTTCCAATTAAATTTTGCATAAACACTGTATAGTACTAAGAAGGAAATTTTGTAAAAAATATATATCCACTGCCGCACAAATCTTATGCAGTTTTTCATTTGATCATTTTTATTTTTTAAAAATTGGACTGGACTGTGCATTTTATATTTTGTTATTATCGATTTAGGATCTACAGGTTACTCTGTACCTCTAAATAAAATTTCAGTTGCCTTTCATTTACTCCAAATAACAATCAAACATAATCAGTTTTTATAAAGAATGCAATTTAATCGAAGAAACTACTCATTATGTAAAGAGATAACAAACAGATGTTACACCGAGTTTAGACGAACTACAAGTAGATTATCTGACTGAGTCTGAAATGAAGAAAAGTGTAAATTTAAAATACAAAATTATGATGAAAATGGCAGGCCATACAATTCTACACAAAATCGAAAGAAGACTTTTTTCAGAAATAGTTACCGTGGTAATATTTCTTTTTTTAAAAACCCATTTTCGGAGAAGAGGAAATGAAACCATGTCAGGTAAGTTTATCGTAGTTAGACTTTGATTAAGGCAATTTTATAAGTTGTCTTGATTTTACGATGAGGTCGTTTATTTTTAATGTAATGAAAATGAGCTATTGATTAAAAAATAAATTTCAATTAAGAAAAAATGATAGGTTTCTCTTCTCTCTAGCTGTTATGTAATGTGAAATTTGGCATACTGAAAATCTGGGAAGTTCTAACTGCTGCATATTGTATAGGTATTCAATCCCTATTGGGAACAAATTCATGAATACATAACAGATATATAGGCATTGAATACTCAGTTTATTTAGACAAACTTCCCATTTATCACATATTTTCCCCTTTATCCCGTTGATATAGTTCATGTGATATCGTTTTCGTGTCAACACTATGTATTCTTACGCCGTGTGACGTAATGTGAATAAACAAATACATGTTTATGATGGAGAAAATGACTTAATTTGTCAAACTTCACTTTATTTGATATATTTTAACGTTTTCATTCATGAATTAAAAAAAATAAGCTCTGAAATATTTTCTTCTATTTTTGTACGAACTATTTCATACAGCGTAATGTTATTTATTACGTTATTTGGTCCGAGGTAACCGAAAAGGAACTTTGAATTAGAAATAAGGACAAAATACACATTTATAGTGAACAAAAATATGTGATAAAAAGAATCTCACATGGTTTGTGGTTTGATATGATTTTTATCCAACTCGTTGTGTGTTTTCTATCCCCTCGCCAAGGCTCGGGGATAGAAAACACACAACTCGTTGGATAAAAATCATATCAAACCACAAACCATGGGAGATCCTATATTTATTACTATTAGTGAGATGTGTCCTTATTTCTGACCTTGAATTTGGTAAGAGATATCTCCCCTTTTTTAATTGATAAAAAGAATCATTTAAATAGTTTTAGCCGGAAAAAAGATTGTTTTCAATGGTCATTGTATTTTTTATGTTTCAATACATCTTTCCACCGCAAGATTTATTGATATTCAAATTATTTGAATTTTTTTTTTTGAAAAAAAAAAAAACGCTTTTCCCTATAGACTTCAATGCGTTCTTTTGTTTATTAACTACTGAAGCTGTTTAATGAAATTTTTGCAACTTTCTCCCAGGCAATCCTTTTCCACTATAATTATAAAATGCCTTAATATAATTTCAGAGGATTATTTACTTGACGGACATTAAAGGGTAGGGAATTTGGTCCTATTAGGGATCGAAATCCTTAATTTATTAACTTAAGTACAAGGTATCTACAGTAGATATAGTGTATAAATTTCATGAATCTTAGATTAAGAAACCTCCATTTCATATCGAAGTGGTAATGAATACATTCAAGATTAATATTATTATTGTTTTGTAATCCAAAAAGCATCAATCAAAATATTCCGTCCACCAAATATTCATGCAATATATAACTATTAAAATAGATTTGAGTGATATAGTACATGTTATAGTGCATATTAACTATTTGTTGTAGAGGAACAGAGAGGGAAAAATTATATGGAGATTTGGAGAGAACCACCAGAATGGAGCGATGAAGTAATTTTTTTGTTTTGACATTTACATTAAACAAACACAATGTTTGCATAAATGGACACCACTCCCTACTGTGTCTTCATTTCAGGTTAATATTAGCTAACGGGCTTCATACAAGGACTAAGTTTGCTACACATGTAAATACATATTGAATTTACAGTAACTTCACATTTTTTTAAAATTTTCATTCTGCTTTTTATCTTCTAGCAAATGTTTTGATGATCATTTTCAGCATACATATATAGTCCTTAATAAATTAATAAACTACTCAACTGACAATTATATACCCTTTCTGCTCAGGATCATTCCCTATTATAAGAGGATAGGTTTATTCATTTAAAAATAATAATCGAAAACTTTTTAAAAAATTACTTTCTTAACACTAAGCAAGCAAAGAATGTAGTACAATTGCATTTATATACATTTTCTTGATTTATTCATTGATGGTGA
The DNA here is from genome assembly GCA_003671525.1 of Saccostrea glomerata. Taxonomy (NCBI): domain Eukaryota; kingdom Metazoa; phylum Mollusca; class Bivalvia; order Ostreida; family Ostreidae; genus Saccostrea; species Saccostrea glomerata. The sequence goes on along the minus strand of PRKT01000362.1, from coordinate 202,163 downwards.
ATATGATCATGTTTAGAACATGAAAAATGACAGTTAGGTAAACTTCACCAAGAAAATATAATTCTTGTATCGAATCAAAAGTAAAATTTGGAAACTTGACAACATTTTTAAAATATGATTTTTTAAGAGTTTTTTATCTTGTCAATGGAATTTTTTTCCGAAAAAAAATTGATAAGAGTCTAGAAAAAAGAAATGCACGTTAGTTTAATATTTAAAGATGAAAGTATCTTCAAAAATAGAATTGCATTGACTTGATAGATAATTTATCATTGATTCTACAATACATATACATATAACTCATTAAAAAAACATCTATTCAAATTTTGGTTGCTTGATGAATCTGTAAAATGTTGTAGTAAAGATTAACTCAAAATATTTTGTAATAACAACAAACTTTATTCAAAATGTGGTTTAAGCAAAAACGCTTAAAGAATTGCTCGAAATCAATACATTTTTCACAATATTTGGTGTTCAGATGTGCCACTTTGTGTTATTTTCTGTATATCTCAATTCCAGTTTTTGCACACATTTCGTACATTTCTGAAAGATTTTGCAAATTTTCTACATCTATTCTAGATAACATTAATGAAGTTATCAATATGAGAATTTTTTTTCGACGTATTGTTGATTTCTGAAATAAAGGTTGTGTTTATCTTTAAGTCTTATTGCAACCTGAAGAAATCGCTCGTGGACTATAAACCATTGCCAGGGACAAATGTGTCCGCAGCAAACATTCTTCTGATTGGTCAAATTGGCGCGGGAAAGTCCAGCTTTTTCAACTCGGTCAACTCCATTTTTCGCGGGAAAATTACAAGTAAAGCCTCCAGTGGGAGCTTTGAACACAGTGTGACGACAGCGGTATGTCTACTATATACGGTTTTTATTTTGTTTTAAATCAGAATAGCTCTTACTGGTGATGGCAAAAAGGAAAGGTATATTACCTTTTTCAAAACAACACTTTCATGTAATTTATTTCAAGGACATTCGGTATGGTGATTACTTTGCGATGAGTGTCAATGATGATAATGTAATGAAAACCAACGATTTTTATTTTTATTTTGTGGACGCAAAATATATAAGGATCAACATGCTTTTTTCAGTTCAGAAAATACAAAATAAAAGACTTCACCTCAGGAAAATTTCTTAACTTTCGTCTGTGTGACACAAGAGGATTTGAGGACGAATTTGAAATGGATGTACAAGAAATTGCTTTTATTCTTGATGGTAATATGCCGGATCAGTACCAGGTTTGCTTTCTCTTGCTTCTAAATCAAACAAAAAATTAAATGCAGATGAGGCAGATAGATGTACATTTTCCTGATAAAGTATTTTGTTTTCATTTGTGCATACATGGACTTCAAGGTCGATTACAAATATTGGTCTAAAGTAATGTTTCAGAGGTAGAAATTAGATATTTAAATTTGAAACCATTTGGTAACTTTTAATTTAATATGGGACATGCAGACATTTTCTGTATCTACTCTTTTTATTTTTAACCAACACTTTTTGTTCTAGTCACAGTTTGTCAAAAAAATATTGTACAAAATATTTAATGTACTCATTTTGTGAAAAAAGGATATGGCCATTGATTGTAACACTAAATGAAAAAAAAAACAACTGCCAGATTGTTGTGGTTTAATTGAAACCCAATCATTTGTAGTTCAATCCGATGGTCCCAATGTCATCAGATAGCCCCAAATTTATAAATGACCCGAATCTGCAGGATAAAATTCACTGCGTAGCCATTGTGGTAGATGGAAGCACCATCGACGTCATGCCTGAAAAAGTCCGTAAACAGATAAAGGATCTGCAAATCATCTTAAATCAGAGAAGTAAGAAACAGATTTAGATTTATGTCATCGAATAATCGAAGTCTGCAGATTCAAATAAAACAACCATTTTTGATATTTTTATGAATAATAAAAAAGTTTAAAGAAAAGCAAATATATTTCTAGAAATATATATCATCTGGTTTCGTATGTCATAATTAACACTTACAGTGTTACAGAGCAAAAACTAATAACATATGTTGTGAGTGTTTTAAATGACATATTGATGTCTTATTTCATAATTGTAGACATGCCACAAGTCGTCCTGCTGACTAAACTAGACAATATATGCCCGGATGTGGAGGAGGATATCTCAAACACCTTTACAAGTACAACTATTGCTAAAGCTGTGAAGAAAGTAGGAGAAATTATGGGACTTCCACGTGGTCACATTTTCCCGGTAAAAAACTTCGAAAAGGAGACCAAACTGAATATTGGTGCCGGTATTCTTTTAATGAACGCTGTACAACAGTGTCTTGACTTTGCAGATGATTTCATGGATGGGCAGCTTGATAAAATGGATGCCGAGGGTAAAAGGACAAGAGAAAAGACTGGATACATGTGTACCTTGTCTTAATGGCAATGTGTTCTTTATGATTGAAATTACAGATATAAAACGAATAATTATTATCAAACTTATCAGCATTTTAATGCTCTTGTGAAGAAACTGACGGTATAAAATGCTTTCTTGTAAATCAGAGTTACAAATTTTTGAACTACGAGAGATGTAAAATTTTCTTACTGCTAACTTATGCTATCATTAGTCATTCAATGGTTGCTAGGATCTTTCTGATTTTTTTTTTGAAAAACTTAATATTGTGCAGCAGAAAAGATTGATGTCAAAATAACTGGTGTAACACAAACGCAATTTATTGTTCATAAACATGTAGAGTCTGGTTTCATATCCATCATTTTTAATTATTTATGAATCCAATGAATTTTTAATGATGATGATATGTCAATTATTCACTTACTAATGCTAAGAGATACTTTAAAACACAACATACCACATACTATACATGGATATGATACATGTATTTGAATTTAATTTTAAGAGAAATATGTATGTATGGGCTAATCAGCGCATGGCAGATTGGATGAAAGGTTACACTATATGTAAAAGAAATAAATTCATTGACTGAGAAAAGCCTTAAGTCAAACTTTCGAATAGATAAAACGTACAGTTAATGCAGTGAATCAAAAAATTTTCATGATAGAACACAATTTTTAATTGCTTTGTATTGATAAAATAATTATATAAAAGTGTCATTTAAAACGTGTACACCACATGAAATTAATTATTTCAGATTCTCTATAAATTAAATTATTTAAGATTCTTTATAAATCAAACAAAAATATGGATGTTATTTTGCTTCTTTAATATGGCGCTTCTTGCCGCGGTGATCAATTTGCTGGGGTTACCACAGGGCTGCCTCCAATCAACAATCAATACAACAGATGTGACGACCCAAATAGGGCTGATCCGCCAACACTAAAAATTCAAATCACGATAAGGCTAAAGTGGACGCTATCCCCAACAAGCAGTCATCACGGATTAGGTAAAACAGAGATTTCATCATATCGACATTGGTTGATGTGGACGCTTTAACCAACAGGCAGTCTTTGCAGAAAGGGCAATCAAACAGAATTCATTAATGCAACACTAGTTGATGAAGAAGCTATAGACCAAGCAGGACACCATTAAGGAATATTAGAGCACACCATCACCACTGAGAAATAGTCTGTTGTGCATGCAGGACCAAGCAGGCCGTCTTCAGCTACAATGACATGACAAGGACAGCAGTGTTTATTATAAATACAAGAGAAGGGTGGGTGGTAAAAAATTAAAACATTGCCACAATTCAACTTCATAAAATTTTCCATGACCTTAAATGATACATGTAGGTTGTGACTAAGGGTGATCTCTGAAATATCTGAAAGGACTTAAGATATACAGAATGGAGGGACATAGGTTTACTGAAATAAACTGACTTATCCGAGACCAGGCTGGTATAAGTGATGGTATAATTTCTATTCTCTGTTTATGGTTTTAAGCCGAGGTCTATAAGTGTCCCGAAGGTAGTATCGTATTTATTGCCAATTTTAAATAAGGAACTCCTATAAAGCTATTTAAATCTTTTGTCAACAATGCGATCAAATCGAACGATTTTTTAAAAGTCATGCAAACAATTCATTTTCTGAAAATATTATCATTTAATCGGATGGCTTAAAAGGAGTATATCCGTAACAGGAAAGGAAAACAAAACTTAAAATAACATGCAAAATGGACAGGTGAGATAATTTCTAATAATCACATAGATTTCCATTTTCTTTTTATGGATTGAGATGAATAATTACTTGTAGGATAAAGGCATATGCGAAGCTTGTGAACAAATGAACATTCGCGAAATTAATCAAAATATTATTAATTATACAGATTGTAAATTGTCCATAAAAATTCACCGTGTGGCTTTTTTTCCAGTTTGACGAAATATGATCATGACTCGTCCTTGCTTGGTCTTAAGAGTCACTGAGTAAGAATCAGGGATGCGGTAATCGTAATCAGTAATCGTAATCAGCTGTAATCGATTACAGTTTGCCAAGTAATCATGAGTAATCAGTAATCACCCATTTTTCTGATTACAAGTAATCGTAATTTAATCGATTACTCTGAAAAAAGTCCTGTAATCGTGATTACTTTTTGATTACTTTATGATTACAATTATAAAAACAAAGATCATGAAATTATGATCTTTGATGATATTCAGTGAGCAAAAGTTATTATGAAATTATAAGCCATTTTTAGTTAGGTGTCTTCTTCGAATTCTTCCAGAAATGCTTATAATCAGGTCCATTATCCAGACAATGATTAAATTCTATTAGTTCCTAGCTATATTTAGTAGTAATTTTAAAATACTTTAGCAGCTTAGCAATTTGCCATTTTGATTTGATATATACAATTAATCTGAAAGAAAATTACGACAGGATCATTTTGATTTTTTTTGTCTCAATCAATTAACATGTGCGAAATGCAACATTTTATTTATTAAAATTATAAAAATATTTTTGAATAACAAGTTTTTTTTAAAATATCAAATATTTCTTTATTGAGATGTGTTTTCTATAAATCTCTTTGTTTTATTTTCTGTGCACATAAAATGATATTTGAATTAATTAGTAATAAAACACTGGTACACTAAAGTTGGGTCAGCTTGGGTTATAACAATTATTGAACTATCCATGGTTGCCTAGTTAATGTGTTAATTCTTGTAAAAACATCTACTAATTGGCAGCTTAATTGAAAAAGCAACAAGAAGGCCAATTACTAGTGTAACAGTTCTCAATCAAATCCTTATATGTATAACTATAATTATGTCCAGTTTGATAAATAAATTCTTTTTACTTCTATCTCAACAACAACAAAGATATTTACTTGTATTAAAGATAGAAAACATGAACTTGATAATTCTTATGCATCTATATTAAGAAATGTACCACCAAACTTTTCTGGATTCTACCTTATATATACGTAAACTATAAATGATACTTAAAAAGAGAAGACTGAATTAAAAACATTCTGTTGTTCATGTACATTTACAAAAAAAATTTATGTTATCTAAAGTAATCATAAGTAATCATGATTACATGAAGGAAAAGTAATCAGATGTAATTGATTACTTTAAAAAATGTCTCTAATCAGCTTGTAATCGATTACTTTCAAAATCCAAAGTAATTGTAATTTAATCGATTACTTTTGAAAATAATCGGCCCCATCCCTGGTAAGAATTCCTCATTTCTGTGGGATATAAAGGACGAAACCTCGGATGAGACCAATTAAACCGGAGTCCCTTGCCACAATATATGCTGGCACGATTAAATCGTCCGTTGTTGTCGCGATACGACCCTACATTGATTGATTGTTGTTTTACGTCCCATTCTCAAACTCTTTCATATATAGAGACGTCACCATATACCGATGAAGGGGATCAAATTTAGACCTTAACTTGGCACTCAGGGTCATTGAACAGTGAGGTTGTTTATCTTGCCAACCTATACAATGACTTGGGAACTTGGGTTTTTTAAGGTTTCATTCAAAGGGCCTGCAAAATTCACCCCGAAATGCTGAGCGCTCGGCGAAGAACAATTGCTGATTTTTTATTGATATAGGTCTGTAGTAGCTGTGATTTGGACAACGAACATGCCTCATATTTCTTTTTCAAAGGCAATTAAAGCAAAAATACACTGTAGTTTGAGAACAATTCTTGGAAGAAACGATAATTTGAATACAATTCTTGGTGAGGAGAGTAAACTAGGGATTAACAACCCCCGATAACGTTTTTCTTACTCGCGAAAAATCATGTATATTTCTATGTTAATAATACCTTTCCTTTTGGTTGAAAAATAATATAAGTCATCATTTTAGTGATAAATTATTTGCATTGCAAAATGATTAATAAAAAATTGTTTAAGAAATTACAAGTATTACAATGAATGCGTAACCTGTGAAAATTGCTATAATATAGGTTTAAATGCTTTATTCTGCCTTTAACACAAAATAAAGAATAAACGGAATGTACGTTAAGCAAACGTGTCAATTAATGAATAGTGTATTACATGTATATCTTTCCAATTAGAACAACAGAACTGCTAACAGCGGACGACAGGGACCAGCTATCGCAGTGGATTGGTAAGGCGTGTCATTTTGAGTTGCTTTACAAAATAAGTCGTGATGGTTGCTCAGCCGCCAGGTTTCATCAGCTTTGTGATGAGAAAGGTCCCACAATTACAGTTCTTTACAACACCGATAACAGTGCATATGGAGGTTTCCTCAGGCAACCTTGGAGGTCCACTGGTGGTTACATAAAAGATGAGCATGCTTTTCTGTTTACTTTATACTTTAACGGCGTCAAAAAACCAAGAACATTTCCCGTAACTAATGCAAATCAAGCAGCCTATGCACATCAAAAATTAGGACCAACTTTTGGCGAAGCTGATATGTCTGTGATAAATCCAAACAACCAAATGTACGCAACGAATGGAATAAACAGAATTGCAACAGTTACTACATCTGTAAAGTTCTCGATGAAGAGATCAAGAGTGGATATGATGACGTTTCACGATGACGTGAACATGTCTATTGAGCGTGGAAGTCAGACGCGCTTTTTCACACTCAATGGTCAAGCTGAATTCGGTTCAGCATTTGAAAGGCCATCTGAGAATATGAAAGCAATCAACAATGGTCACATGTGTGTATTCGATTTAGAAGTCTATTCAGTACAAGGTGCATGTAGCCATTATGTTTTCTTGTGTTCTTTTATAGTATTTAAATAAAACTCAGATCAAGCCTATGAATTTTAAGTCATTAAAACCTAAAATCTAGCTAGTAAATGTTAAATGTTATTTCCCTTTCTTTAAGCCAGGAGACCCGCCGTATTTCCCGCACAATCACAAATAATGTCGTTAAAGCCATGGAGGGAACCGCCGCTCTGGGATGAAAATGTGAGTTTTATTTTCAATCATTAATTTAATGTATAATTATTTTGGAAAACCAAAGCCTTCGCATTTGTATAGATAAAAAAAATTATACTAGTATAACACTTAGTTGAAATTACATGTAAAAATAATGATACACTAATGTTTCTTTTTTTCAGAATTTTCAAATTTTGAAACATTTTGTCTCCAGTTACAAACCAATGAAAGACATGAACATTCCGGAGGTTAATATTCTACTCGTAGGACAGATAGGCTCTGGAAAATCCAGTTTCTTCAACACAGTCAACTCCATTTTTCGCGGTGAAATAACTGCACGTGCGTGCGCCGGAAACTCTCCACATAGTCTGACTACGAATGTAAGTTAGAGACTATTCAATTTACATTGTAATAAAAATTTCATCAAAGGTAACAGATGAATTTTATTATATGGTATTGTATTGATTTTTTTGGTCGCCATTTAGTATTTTGTTACATATCTACAAAGTAGATCCAAAACATCTATTAGTTCCATTGCGAGACGGATTAACATTTCTAGTTAAACTTTTTATCTCTGAAAGACAAATGATTAATAATTATGCATCCACGAAATACATTAGAGGTTGGATCAGGTGTCATGGAGGAGTGAGCATCCCTTGCCAACTGGTCAACCGCCATGTGCTCTTTGTCATGATCGGGAACTAACGGAAAAAACTGTCTTTAATTCAGTGTATAACTAATGAATTAACAGTTTAAAGAAATGCCAGTCAGCATTTAACTTAATGATAAATTTCATTTGCTAACAAGTTCATTGGATTTACCATAGAACGTTAGAAATGATGACTTTGAAGGAGACAGCTGAACCTTGTGTTTCAGTAACTTGTTTGTCAATAATTTCCTCGTTTTAGTTATTGCTCATACGTATAATATATATGTACTCCTTCGTATAGAATCAAGTGAGATATATAAACCCCGTATGCAGGGGAGAAGTATATGGCTGTATTAGAAAGAGGTGTTGACAATTGAAAAAAAAAATTGAAGTCATCACGTTTAAGCTTGATTGTTAGGTTACCATTAACCATTAATTTAAGTAAAATGTCTAAATATGAAACAGATGTGTGAGAGGCTGTGGTTTCTTTGTTTCTTTTAAATCAAGATCACCGGGATATTTCGTATCGACATAAGAATTAACTATTCGTCATCGTTATATCTAAATGTCGAGATGAAGGCCACGGCAAGTGTTTCCTTCGATTCACATATACTACATTGGACGTGTGTATATGTAACGTCCACCTGTTGTTAGAAATACGTACAAACATTCCTGTTTACGATTGGAACTATTTATATTATGAATGAAACTAAATGTGTTCATTTCTATTTTTAAGCTACGTAAATACAGAGTCAGGAATCATGAGACAGGTGGCTATCTTAATTTCCGGCTTTGTGATACCAGTGGCATAGAAGAGGAAATGTCCATTAAACACCAAGATATGGCACTGTTACTTGACGGACATTTATCTGATCAGTACAAGGTCGGTATTCTATCATCAGCTACACGGAAATTTTACTTCTACAAACAAGGTCTGTTAATTTGTGAACATGAAAACAAAATAAAATCTGTATAACATTTGGATTTGCAGTTTAATCCTATGGCACATGCCTGCCAAAGGGATCCGGGATTTAATTCCAGACCCTCATTTAAGGATAAAATTCATTGTGCGGCTTTCATTATAGACGGAAGTTCTGTTGATGTATTTCAAGGAACCGTTCCACGAAAAATGTTGGAATTTCAATCTCTCATGGTAGAGAGAGGTAGTAAACAAATGCAATTTTCCTTTAAAGTTAATTTAATTTTCAAAATTTTGCCTTTTCAAACCTTTTGATATTTTCAATTTTTATATTCAAAATTCTATAAGCATCTAGTTGAAGGGAAAAAAATCAACGATTAATTAAACGTTGCTCTTGCAGATTTATTGCAAAACTTTATTTTTTCTTTCATGTAGCTTTAATAAGACTTTTTTTATTGACCAGGCATTCCACAGGTTGTGTATCTGACAAAATTGGACAAAATCTGCCCTTTAGCTGATAAAGATGTGCGTATGATCTTCTATAGCGAGGCCTGTAAAAGAGCACTCGAGAAAACCGCAGAACTCATAGGCCTCCCAAGGGGTCACGTGTTTCCGGTAAAAAATTACGAAAAGGAGACTCAACTGATCACACCTATTAATATCCTAGTTTTGACGGCGATAAGACAAACTCTTATTTATGCAGATGATTACTTGGAGGACCAGTATGAAATCTCTCAAACTGAGGAACAAGTGCAACTGATAAATTTGTAGAGATAAGAAAAAAAGGCAGAGCTTTAAGATCTGAATTTCTAGTGGATAAGCTCAGTCATCTACTTTCATAACGAAAAAAAAATACAGACCTGAGACCTGGCCTATACAGTGCATTTAATAATTAGTGCTTTACAATTCGATGAAAGTAATTATTTTAAATAAATAAAACACATTTTTTTCTTTGATTTTTTGCATCGAGTAGTGTATACAGGGAAATTTTTGCCCCGTTTTATTTTCGCCCTATCTTTATTTAGGAGAATACAATTATACAGTATAATTTCTTAAACAAAACTATCACTATTCACTGGGTGAATTTAAAACGGGACAAAATTGTTTGCAAGTAAGAAAGGGCAAAAATAACACGGGGCAAAAATAACCCTGTACAGTACAATTTCTCCTCACTCAATGATTAGTATATTATTATTTAAGGGTCATATGATCTAATATTGCATGTTTTATGATCTGTTATAATCAGAGTTGAGAAGATCATTTAGAAATAATTCTTGGGCAATTCACCTCGTCATCATAATGTACACGGATAAGAGAATTTCTTTAAATTTACCCAACATTTAACTTGTTTATGTTCATTTACAACATTTAGAAGTTTTATAATTACTCTAAGTCTTTCTATTCTATTGTGCATCAAGCATAAACAATTATTACAGCACTCAAACTGTTCTCACAGTCAAGCCTTTGTTACCAGACATATTATATTTATTAGCAAGCATATGCCAAATGTATTTCAATCCAAGTCAATGCTGGGCTTACATTGAATAGACAGTGTACTGTATAAAATCCTAATTCTCAAAAACTAGGAGGAAGAAATTATAAGCCATGCCTGATTTCATGTATACATATAACCATCACACATGTAAGCTTTCGGTGGCTCAGATTTGGCAATTGTGTTGAGTATATTGTCGAATACATTTCCCGCATTGATTAGAATGTAATGCATGAAAGGAACATTTTGACTGATTTCTTCATGCTTCTTGTAATTTTTTATGCATTGAAAAGAGATAAGTAAGCATGCCTATATCCTGTCATTGAATAGGATAAGAATTTTTTCTATGTTCTGATACACTGAAAATGTACATACTGATTTAAATTTAATCTGTAAGTTTCTTTTAAAGGTATGTTTTATGTCCTATTCATTTTGTTTAATAAATTCATGTTATACACTGCATTATCTTTTTAACTTTGTAATATAAAAATTTGCATGCTTTAACGATATTGTGTATTAGTAACTTTCATGCATACTTTTCATTGTTATGCTTTATGTTGAAACAAATTCGACAGAATCAGTTTCAATTTGAATTTGTACTTTCAGTCAAGAATATGTAAGTAATTAATGTATACATGTACTTATTTACTGTTATTTTCCTCCATTCTCAATCTTTATCTCAAAATTGACTTAAGTTTATGATTTTTGCAAGCATGAAAAGAAAGATTGCATTCAATATGTGAACAATAAACATTTATGAAATAATATAAGAAAGATGAGTTAGCAAATTCATGAATGTCACATATTTTCTATTAATTTTTCTTTTAATTTTGTTTTTAAATTTCTTCATTTGTTTGTATATGATTGATACACATTTAATCAAAAGTAGTGATGTCGTTAATTATATGTAACATGATCACTACAGCTTGTTACATAAAAATTCACTTGTGAATTTTCTTTTTTTTTCTTTTGATTAATTTCACTCTGTTTAAGATAAAAAAAAATACCTGTAAATATATTTATTATTTTCTTTCTGTATTATTTTTAATAATTATAAAGTATATATTTCAAAAGAGAACCCTTTGAGGCCAATTCATAGAAAGAAACATTTTTACTTAGTGCGTTGAAATACAGTTACTATTAAGATCGAATTCAGAGCTTTTCAATGGTTTTCAATAATACTTATCATTTTAAGATTCTTCCCTTCTAAGGTCTTGATATTATTTTTATTTTTTAAACCTAACAGAATCGTCATGTGTTTATGGCGTTTAGTGGTATAAGGATTAATTTGCAAACGTGTGTAATTTTGCAAAATGTTCCAGTTTATTTTTCAGAACTTCAGTAAAATAATGCCATCCAATAATTAAAATGTTTTAATCGTTTCAGAATTTAACACTTGTAATGAAGCCCTTTATCAATTGCTTATATCACAACCAATTACATTGTATGAACTTTTCAGTAGTATTATAAGCACTTGTTAATTTGATAGTAAACATCGATCAATCTAGATCTGTGTTAATCTCAAATGATTTCATCACTTGAAACATCCTGTTAACTGTATGCAACCATAGGGTTGAGAATACTATACTATTTTAAAGTCTAAATACTTCGTGTTGTAAACAATTCCAACATTTCATGAATGGTTCCCAAAGTCTCTTTATACATAGAATAAACTTCATTTATGCAACATGGGGATAGCATTTTAACCATTTTTTCTTCTTTAGTCTTCTATTAAGAATATTTATTTTATTTGTTTGCAGAAATTGTTTCAAAGTAGAAAAAAAAAATAACAAACAAATGATGATTGGTATTTTTATGAAACTGACCAAAATTTCTTATATATTTCGTATGGAATCCGGATATGGCCATGCAGTTTACTATCGCATCATCGAGCACCAACTTAAGAGTCAATGGTGCGATATTGAAATGGAGTGATAAAGATGAAGAGATAGTGCGATGATGATTAGGCGATGGTGCGATAAGGTGATGACAATAAAACGATGGTGCGATAACAGTGCGATAGTGCATGACGATTACAACGGGGAGACATTGCAGTGACGATTGGGCGATGGCACGAAGGAGCAATATTGTATATCGCTTTATCAACATCGTGCTATCGCACCATCGTCATCGCACCACCATGTCATCGAAATCTCACTATTGCGTCATCGCACTATCGCTCCATTGTGCTATCGCCCCAACGTCAAAGCATTGTCGCGCCACCGCATCATCGTCATTGCGCCATCACGCCATCGCTTCACCGTTATCGCACCATCATTTCATTGTCATCATATTATCGCGCCATCGCAATATCGATCTTAACCTCGATGGAGCGATGGTGATTAGGCGATGGTGCGATAATGTGATGACAATAAAGAGAATTGAATGGCCCTATTTGGATTCCATAATTTCGATAGCTAGTAAGTTTGGTTTTATACATTTGTACCATAGTTAGGTGTGATTTAGTTTGTTAAAAGTGTTGGTTTTTCTATAACTCCGCCAATCAATTTGGGACAAAAAGAACTATTTATAAAACGATCATGCACGGTTTTTAAATGAAACAATCATACCAAATTCAGGAGAGTAAAATTTATCAATTGTATACAGCATTTTGTAATAAATAACAATTAAAAACGGTCATTTATACTTTAACTTTAGTTAAAAAATGAAGAAAAAACATAAGAAATCGCTTGAATCTTTAAACATTTTTTTAAATAGTGTAATAACAAGGACGACGTTAGCTTAAAGTAAATTCCAACTTATCGTTCTTTTGATAACCAACAAAGAAAACACGGTACATGCATGACGTAAAAACAAAAGTGTATGCATGTACACTACTGCACTTAATTGAATGACCTTTTCGATAGCGGATCTAGCCGATCAAAGATCTAATTTTCATTAAATTGAAATAAACATAACCCTGAACAAACATTTCAATAAACTTACCACTGTGCACGGCAAAGTTTGTATCGGGTTTACAGAAAATTATAAGTGAAACCAATTTCATAATAAATCTAAATTATGTAATTTTGACGATTGAAATTTACAAAAAAAAAAATCATATCAAATTAACATATATCATTGAAACCAAAATCGTTTTTTTTTCAATTACATAAATCAGACAAACATTTTAAAAGGGCTAAGATATGTTTGATTTTTATGTCACCCGCGTGGCTAAGTGGTTAGAGCTCCTGTCCTAGAGTCACGAAGCATGGAGTAGAATCCCACTATGGGACGTGGAGACCGTATAAACAAAGGTCTTGTGTCGCAGAAGATGTTGGCACGAAGTAGATCCCTCACTGCTCAATTAATGACCCTGAGCGCCGAGTATAGGACAAAATTTGTAGCTCTACATCGGCAAGTGGCGGTGTCTCCATATGAGCGATAAAATTCTCGAGAAGAATGTTAAATAACATACGATCAATTTTTGAAAATTATAATTGTATACAAATCACTAACCCTATACTCGATGGACGGATGGACGTGGTCAAAAGGACACAAAGGAGCGTAAAATCATATAAAATCCAAATGATTCTTTGAAACCAAACACTTCATGTTTCAATCACGCGAATCCGACCGATTCCGCATCTGACTTACATATGAATAATTTTGAAAACTATAGTACAAGTCATTAACCCCATGTCATACTGTGCAGATACCCGATGGGCGTGGTCATAATGATAACTCGGGGGCTACGCTGCCTCATGTTACTATGACCCCGCCCATCGGGTATCTGCACATAACCAACAGTGTGATATGGGGTAACTACTACATGTCTCATTCTTGTCTGGCCTTTCTTTCTACGACCCGACATTTCACAGCAATAATTTTTTTTCTTTTCAGAACTGTTGCACTGAAAAATAATTCTACAAAGCTAGACAATTAATATACAATTTTCTAATAACTTAATGTTGTTCCAGAAAAAATTACAGAACTGATCTACATTGTGTGCACTATCCTCTGCAGGGTTGAAACGTACATGGACACAGATTTGAAGTTATTTTTTTCTGTATAATATCACGAATTATATATTTTAATAGCATTTCACACAAAAATTAATTAAAAATCTTATTTCATTTCAAAGCTATTAAAACTTTTAATTATTTGGCGGGTTTTATTGACACATCCTTTCACTACCACAAATTTTTTAAATTTTATTCTTAATCCTAAGGAAAAGTGGCAATCTTGTTGTGTATTGATGAGAAACATTAAAATTGATATCCAGAAAAATAATTTTATTCAGAGTAGAAATGTTAAAAAGCAAAACTCCTTCACAAGTATCGTCATTCCCTTGTGTACAGAGTTTAGCCAATCTAGCACACTCGTGTTATGTACTCAGTTTTTGTAAACAGGGCGAAAGCTCTGTTATTGTTTGGTGTTTTGGTTCACCGGGTGCCTTTAATCGCCAAAGTCTGCTCACCACAACTGCACGGACTGACAATATATTGTGTGTTTGTTTTACTTTCGAACAAGTCTACTCTGAATTTTCTGGATTATAGTATTAATATTTTTCATTAATACACAAGAAGACAGCCACTTTTCCTAAGGATTAATAATAAAGTTAAAGTCTGTGAAAGTGCAAGGATGTGTCAATCAAATCCGCCAAAAAATTAAAAATTTTAATAACTTTCAAATGAAATAAGATTTTAAATTAATTTTTGTGTGAAATGCTATTAAAATTTACAAGTCGTAATATTATAGAGAAAATATTAACTTCAAATCTGTGTCCAAGTACATTCAATATCAATTATTCTCTTTAAAAACAGAGATTAGTATGTTTACACGAGAAGCTAGATTATTTGCGTTAAAACAAAAACATTATATGTTTAATCGCAGTCTTCTCCTTTTAAATGCAAACTGTTTATAGCGTTTAAAAGCAATATGCATTGCGATAATCGCTTTCTTTTACGAGGAGCGCTGACTTTTACAGTTGACGCTTACTTTTACACTAGGGCTATGTAAGGTAGCTCTTTTATGAAATAAATATTTAGCTCAACATTAAATTAAACGAAAATAACAGGTTATTTCAATGCACATAAAAGATTTCCTTGAGGATAACGACAACCACCCTAGCTACCTTCAACTCCCGGTCTTCACATATTAGTAACCCAAACACTATACCTATTACCACTAGAAAGGTTTTCTAATGCATTATCAATTCTGTACTTCCATACATGATACAAGTTTAAATGCCCAAGTAAACTGTGAAAGTCCACTAGCAAAGATAATTGCTTTCAAACACAAAAGGGTTTTCTATAAACTAGCCCCAATGAGCTTCTGTATTTCTAAAACGAAAGTGAAATTGTCTTATTCAAAGAATTGGTCGGGGAACTAAAAATCTTTATCAAAGGTAAACATATGCATCCTAAAAATCTTTCTCAAAGGTAGACATATGCATCGTTACTGCATTTTTTTTAATTTTGTGTCACTAACGCAGATCACGTACAATTCATTTAGGGAACTCCGTGTTACACTTGACATTCTCAATGCATTAAAGTTATCTACTTAAAAAGACTTGTAATCATATACATGTACATATATGTATGTAAATATTAAATGAAATGACCTTGAATCGCTAGTATTACATATCATTCATGGATACCTGATCATGCTGTGGGGGCGAACTGTTTGACATGAATGAGAAAAAGGTTGGAATTGGAAAGGTTATTTATTACTAAATAAATAATGAAGCCAATAAAATATTTATATAATCGGTATTACTTACAATACCAGACCCAATTATGCGCATTATGCAATGTAAACAAACACTTGTTGAAAAATCCATCATAAAATCCCCACAAAAATCTTGTACTTAAGCTAACTATATTATGTAATGAGGTGACCCAGTGTACGTAAACATGTAAAATAAAAATATTGCAGTATTTTTAATCTAATTGTTGTCAAAGATGAAACAACATTCGCCACCAATCAATTATTTATTACTGAACCAAGAACAAAAGAAAGTCATATGGCAACAGATAGTGTCTGTTGAACTCTTCTTAGCCCAATAAAAAAATATATTTGTTACTTACATGTATATACAATAACAGTTCGAGACCACTACCTTACATGTATATGGAAGGCAATTTTCAACACGAGACGATTTCGTCGTCTCACCCGTTCTCCAATCAAGTGAACGAATCCCAAAGCATGATGGTCTACTACGTGTTTACTGTAATTCAATGGTTTTCCTCGGTTTATTTCACAATATTTAATCGTCACCGGAAAGAAACTGTTGAGCTTCTTTATTACTTCACAAGTTCGAAATTGAAAGATTATATTCCAAAGACATTGCTCCATGCTCACATTTAATATTTGATTTGTTTATAAGATGATTACTAGTTGCTTCGAATTAACCGTACAGACGCATTGACGTTCGCAGGTGCAGTACATAAAAAAATTTCTGATAATATCAAAGAGCTTATTAATAATTGCGCATCTTTTTGAATATAATTTTTCTATTTCGGACTTATAAAGTGATAAATAAGCTCTACGGATTTTTCCGGTGACAAAGGAAATATTGTGCAGTAAACCGACGAAAACCACGTGTCGCCATTGATCGTAAACACGAAGTAGAATGTCATGCTCTGGGACTCGTTACGTGTTGAAAATTGCCTTCCATATAAGGTAGTGGTCTCGACTAGTTAGACTAAAACGAATTTCAGTCAAATGTTACTGGCACAGTTTTATGATGTATTATGCAAGTCTGTACTCTATTTGCTTATTATGATATTACATTTATGCAGAATTTAACCTTTTTTGGTAACTAAGGATTTTTTTGTTTAATTTATTTCGATTAAGGAAACTTGATATGATACACATAAAATTACAAAATATCATAGTTAGCACTTGTTTTATAATATACATGTTTATGACTTCTATTTCCTACTCTAAAAATTTTAGAGATATATTATTTAATGAAAAAGAAATCAAAGAATTCCTAAAAGATGTATTCTCTACCGTACAGTGTTTGCATTCCAGCTCAGGTTATGGCACAATCCCAGCAAACATTAATTCTTAATCAAAAAGAAGCAAATCAGCTGTCATCATGGTTAGGTAATCCATGTCAATTACAGTTATTGTACAAAATGAGTCGTGACGGATTGTCAGCGCAAACATTTCACGGACTTTGTGATAACAAAGGACCAACGGTAACTGTTCTTCACAACTCCATCGGTAATGTGTTCGGAGGGTATCTCTCTCAAAGTTGGAATTCGAACAATTCAACGATTAAGGACGATAATGCTTTTCTCTTCCTAATCCGACGTCGTAATATAACCACTGCACAAAGAGTAAACGTTCGGAAACCAGAAACGGCTGCTTGTGGGGTGCAGTCCTGGGGTCCAACCTTTGGAGGGGGTTCAGAGGATCCTCGAGAACTTCCTTTACATCTGAGCCATAACAATCGAAATCTGTTCCTATTTGCACAGCAATGTGACCTAAGAACTTTCTTTGATAATAACACTAATTTTGGATATCAAGGGGAGTTTCAAGGAGATATTAATCTTGGGAAAGGGGTAATTTTCAAAAGTCAAAACCAACAATTATTTAACCTGAATGGACGAGAAAGTCTAGGAAACACCTATGGAACATTCGGATCCAAGGCTTGTCAATTATCGGAGGGGGATTTCAGGGTTATAGATCTTGAGGTTTATCTTGTTAAAGGTATGTTTACATAAACGTTTATTTTAAATAGCATTTGAAATTAGCTTTGAGATATATCTTTTCAATTTATTGTAGACCTTATAAATGTAATTTTGATAAATTTGTTACATTTCTATGAAGACTTATATAAATACTAAATGTATGTATTCGGCTTCAGAAGATGTAAAAAGTGCAGCAAAAAAGTCAGAAACTTTTAGCTCGCAGCCTTGGAGAGAAATGCCGGTCTGGAACGTCCAGGTACGTTCAAGTCGATTTTCAAGGTGATTCAAATTAAAGATCCTCACGAATGGGCTTATCTGTATCTAATTCCTGTTGAATCAAGTTCTGGAGACTTTGCATAATCCCGAGCTTTTATAGGTAAAAGCTTAAATTTTTTACCCTGACCATAACTTTATTTAATCTCTATAAATATGTTCATATAGATTAAGCTGCATGTAATATACATGTGGGTGATCTCTTTATTTGTTTCCTAAATAATGTATACAATTAACAGTTAGCTAGGAAATGTATTTCTGATGTATTTATGAGTTTTAACAATAGATTGTTCACTAAAAATGACAATTATAAAATTTTTATATCGGTAATTTAATTTGAATTCTTTTCATTTTCAGTCTTTTCAATCCTTAAAAGATAATATAACAGGCTACCATCCGATTGAAGATACAAATGTGCAAGATGTCAATATTCTGCTGCTTGGTCAAGTTGGAGCTGGAAAATCTAGTTTTTTCAACACGATCAACTCAATTTTTCGTGGGGAAATAACATCCCGAGCATGTACAGGAAGTTCAGATCACAGCTTGACAAAAACAGTGGGTGTTTTAAAAAAAGTTACACTTCGTTTGATTATACCCTTGCCTTGAATTTCTCTTAATTCTTCATGTTCTTCTGAGTTCAGTCTCTACACTAATCATGAAGATATTGCAGTGTTGTTTTAATCTCAATATATTTATCAATGATATTTTAAATGCGTGGCTTTATACATTTAGTTGATGGAGGGTTCGAATTGTTGTCTCTTCCAGAAAATGATCTTTTCTTCTAAATTTGATAGAACATTAAATAATTAAACATCGAGGCATTCTTTTTATTTTCAATAGTTTAGAAAATACAGAATTCGGAATCCAGGTACAGGGCGCTATTTGAATGTAAAACTGTGTGACACTCGTGGATTGGAGGAAAGTTTTGGAATCAAAACTCAGGATATAGCCTATATTCTAAATGGACATATTCCTGAACATTATCAGGTGACAAAATATTTTCAGTTATTACTTTGATTTGACATAGTTCATAATTGTTATGATGATAATCTTCTCATAATATTTACATCTGTTTTCGATAAAACCCAGCTTCGCACGCCACACCTAAAGTACAGGGTTTTAAAAGTATTTAAATCTGTTTTCAGTTTAACCCAGCTTCATACGCCACGCCTAAAGTACAGGGTTTTAAAAGTATTACCAAGCTTGAAGATAGAATCCACTGTGTGGCTTTTGTTATAGATGCAAGTACCATTGACGTCATCAATGACGCAGTTCTTCGTCACATTAAGGAGGTTCAAAACATTGTTGTCGAGAGAGGTAAATGTTATTTTAAATTCACATTATGATAAATTTTACAAAATCTAAAGCAAAAATGAATTTTTAAAAAAAAATTTGTTTATTTATTTCACAAATGCATGTACAATAAAGTGCAACAACAAATCAGCAATTATTTTATATATACGGTGCAAAAAAGCAAAAATCTTAGGATTGCTGATTGAGAGGAAAGAAAGGAAAAGAAAGAGAGAGTGAGGAGAGAAGCTGCTTATTAACAAATAAGGGGAAAAACCTTGTCAGTATAAACATCTATTTGATCTGAGACACAGTTGTTGATTCTAAAATCGAGCAAAATTGTCAGAGCCTTCTCATAATAAAAAGCCAAATTTCCCATTCTTTACGAAAATCTTCAAGTTTACAGTTTTTGGTAGCTATATACTTCAAAGTTGAAAGATGAGTTTTGATATCTATAAGAAGTCCATGAATTGATAATTTTTCATTAAGACACGCTTTTTGTATATGTAGGATTTGAGAGTATGAAATATCTGGTACAAATTCCTACAACTTGAATTAAGATCTAATCCCAAAATAAAAGAACAAGGATCCCTTGGAATAACCATATCCCTTGTCTGACAAAATTCAAAAAATAAATTGATGAGATCTTGAACACAGGGACATTCCCACAGTATATGATAAATTGTTTCTTCAGCTGAATTACAGAAATTACACATTTTACTATCTTTCATTCCAACTTTAAACAAAAATACATTAGTAGTTAAGATATGATGGTTAATTCTATATTGTAACCATTGTAGTTTTGTACTTTTAGTACTGATAAAAGGTAACTGAAAAATTGCTTTCCATTGTAACTTAGATAAAGTGAAATATCTTCCCCATTTTGATTTGTAAAAAGATGTGACATTTTCCTCTGTATTTAGTGTGTCATACAAAGTTTTAGTACCTTTTTTGGATGAACAAAATAATCTTATGTTAAATGGTATAATTGGTCTAGGGTTTTTTTTTTCTTTAACAATATTCTCATTTTCAGACTGTTTGAAATAGAATTTTGTATACCATAATATGTAAGAAAATTAGTTTTAATGTTAAACTTTTTTCTGGAGATCTCGTAAACTCAAAAATATCCCATTCTCATCAAGCAGATCATTGACATATATAATATTCTATTTAATATATTTAATATAATTTACCATTCAGTATAGAAAATGGGCTTTTTTCCAATTTTGATTTTATTATTCAACCAAATTGTTTGAGTTACAAATTCTTGCCATGTTTTTATCTTCATTTTATCTTGAATATCTCAAAAAGCAATAAATGTATCTTTCCAAAAAGGGTTTCTTAAATGGTGTGATATATTTTATTGATGTAATCTGATCCAGTTTTGAACATTTTGTCAAAGTTTACAGTTTCATTTAATAAAGTTTTCCATTTTGAATTTTGACTTTTCAGTAATCTTTTAATCCATAATGATTTCAGACCTTTGATATAGTTATTAATTTCAATCATTTTCAGGCCTCCATTTGGAAAGTCTTGAGTAATTTGTTTTCTTTTAATTTTATCCACCTTAGATTTCCACAGGAAATTAAACAAAATAGTGTTCAAATCTTTTACAAATTTGCTTGATGGTGTTGGTAGCGAGATAAAAAGGTGGTTCATTTGCGAGATAAGTAGAGATTTTATCAGCGTTACCCTGTCAATAGGAGTGGTATGCCTTTTGTTCCACTGATTAATAATACTTTTGATTTTTACCAGCTTTTTGTCATAATTAACTTTGGGAATATAAGTCAGGTCAACATCAAAATGAATGCCTAAAATTTTAAAGCTGGTTGTCCAATGAAAATTCATTTCATTACATAATTTTTCATTTGAGTATTTCTTGCTACCTATCCAAACTAATTGTGTTTTTTATATATTAATTCTT
Organism: Saccostrea glomerata; assembly: GCA_003671525.1. Classification (NCBI taxonomy): domain Eukaryota; kingdom Metazoa; phylum Mollusca; class Bivalvia; order Ostreida; family Ostreidae; genus Saccostrea; species Saccostrea glomerata. Next base: position 180,672 of record PRKT01000362.1, on the reverse strand, counting down.
AGGCCAGAGAGTGCATTAAAATGATTAAATTCCTCAAAATCCTCAGAACCTATTTTATAAGCTACATTTAAAAGTGTTATTGGTCTCCAATTTTTCAAGAAAAATTTACTTCTACCCTCCTCTGGAATACAGGTGATAATACCTTGTTTTTGTGTTACCGAAAATTGACTGCTGCTGTATCCAAAATTTAAGGACCTAACCACAAAATGTCCAATTTTGTTCCAAAAAACTTTATAAAATTCTGTAGTAAAGCCATCGCTGCCGGGGCTTTTATTATTTGACATATTCCTTACAACAGATATTGCTTCGGTGTAAGAGAGTTCCCCTTCTAATGAGACTCTTTGGATATCATTCAACTTTTTAATGTCTGTGTCTGATAAAATTTCATTGAAATCATAGTCTCTGCTTTCATCATTTGCCTTATAAAGATTCTTATAGAAACTTTCTATTTCTTTTAAAATTTCATTTTGATCCGTTATTTCTTCCAGAGTTTCTTCATCTTTAATTAAATTAGGAATTATTTTATTTGTATAATGTCTGTCTTCTAAATTCAAAAAGTAGTTTGTAGGTTTCTCTCCTTCATCTGTCTATTTAGCTCTTGATCTCACTATGTTTCCCATTAATCTATAATTTCTTATATTCTCCAATTCTTTCTTTTTATCATTGATCAAGGTAATGCTTTGCTCATAGTTTTCTTCTAATTTATCAGCATCAGCTATAATTTCTTTTTCTTTTTCATTATTCCTTTTTTTAATAAAACTAGAATAAGATGTTGTTTTCCCTCTTATTTCCATTAGAAGAGTTTCAAGGAAAAGTTGATCATTAATTGTAAATTGTATTTCAGCATTAGACAATATATACTCTTTACTCTTTACACCGGTATTAAAAGCATAATTTTATCTTATCTGCATTATAGTCTTATTAATGGTTTTAATATATTCAAAGTCATGTAACAATGAGTTATTAAACTTCCATATATAATCCTTTTCCATGAGTAAAATTACTCCGTTTTAGATTGAGGTATACAGGAGAATGATCAGACTTGTAGCTTGATAAAATGTCAGTCTCTTTTATCATATTCAACAATGAGTTTGATATATTAAAAAAATCTAACCTTGCTTGTTTAAATGGATGAGGCTTGCGCCAAGTATATCTTTGTTTTTCTGGGTGAATTTCTCTGAATACATCTGACAAATTTTGGTCAGAAATAACTTCTAATAGCCTTTCTCTTGCTTTCGGATTATTAGTATGAAGATAGTTATGATAGTCCTTATCTGGGTTAATAACTAAATTAAAGTCTCCTACTAAAATAACATGATCATTGTTCATATTATCTATTGATTCTGAAACCATATTATAAAACCCAGGATCATCGTCATTTGGACCATAAATGGCAATAAGACTTGTACATACATTCCCAAGGCTAATATCAAGTGCTAAAAAATTACCTGAGTTATCTTTCACATTGTTGTGAACTTTATATTCAAAATTATTATTTAAAAAAATTGCTTTACCTCTGGACTGAGACGAGAAGAAATTAAAATATACATCATATCCCCATTCATTCCTTAATATATCTTCCTCTATATCTATAGTAAAATGAGTATCTTGTAAACAGAGTATATTACACTTCAATTGTCTGTAGTATTGTAAAACATCCTTTCTTTTCTTAAAATCACGAAGGCCCTGACAATTTGCAGATATAATTTTTAGCTCTGACATAAGATTTTGAAATTAACAGGCGAAAAAAAAAATGCAAAAAATTACCTTGGTTTTTCCTTTTCTGTAAGACGCAGCTCTCATATCGTGCTTAAATGTAATGAGGAAAGAGGAAAGTAAAGAAAAGAAAAAAAGAAAAGAGAAATGACAGAAGTGCATTGGGTTGAATTATAGAGATCTGTGCATCTAAAGGTTCGAGGTCAATGTAATGGTGACAACAAAAAAAAAAACTATCTACATCGGAAATGCCACTCGAAAGCTAAAAGTTAAATATCTCGGAATAAACTTTCGAATTCCGGTAATGTACAGAAATGAAATTCAGAACCATACGGTGGCATTCTTATTTCCACAATAGTCAATAAAAAGCACTTGAACCAAAGAAAACAATATATTGATGTTATGAATTAGAGAAAGTCACTATTCACACTTAAGTTCACTCACATAGTTTTACAGACCCTGAGACGTGCTACTACCCCACACGCTCGCTGCACGAACGGTACACGAACGCTACACGGTTTGCACGAAACGCTGCACGGTTTACGCGAAACGCTACACGGTTTGCACGAAACGCTACACGGTTTACACGAAACGCTTTGCACGAAAGGCTGCACGGTTTACACGAAAGGCTGCACGAAACGCTTTGTACACGTTTCTCACATGCTTTGTACACGATTCTCGCACGTTTTGGCCTTGGTTTGGATTTTCTACTCGGAAAATCTCGGGCATTATTACGGTTTTATCATAAATTAAATAGAAATCTTTCACAAAGCCACATTTAGCAGTTGTTTAAATTTAATATCAGTACACTAGTATTATATAAACTGATAGAAATATTTAATACTCTTACATTTGTAAAAATATTTAATACTCTTACATTTGTAATGAATTAATAAACAATTGTCATTTCGTATTTATTTATCCAACTGTTTAAAAACGAAATGCCGATGAATGACTGTTTAATAAAATACATTTTTTATATATTAATCATTCATTTCAATGTAATATTTTTACGATTATATTGTGTTTGATTTCCGTAGGCGGATTATTTTTCTTGATTTTGATTTAGTAATAAAATTTGCCTATATACTCTACTAACGAGAATTTATATATTTTTAAAGAATTTTTTTTTATCTTACATAAGCATTATCTATAGGAGGGAAATCGGTAAGGGGGGTGGGGGGTTAAATGTGATGTCTTAATCTATTTTTATTCTCTTTCTCTTTTTACACGAAGCTTATCACATAACATCAGTATACCCATCGTATTGAAGAATCCTTCATTTCAAAACACGACTAAACGTATGTATATATGTGTACATTAATTAATAGTCGCGGCATTTGACTATACATTGTACATACAATGTAGATCAATCTTTACACCGGCATTCACGTATATTACAAGAAAACTGAAATATCTTAGATGAAATAAAAAGTACGTGATTTATAAAACAAATAATACACAATTATTCATGATTTACTCATAAGCTTTTCTTACATGATATTCATGAAAAGACTACCACATCAGTTCAGTTTATTTTACTGTTGACGGATAGATATTCGGATTAACAAATAAAAGATGAAATCCGCTGATTTATAAGTTATACCCATTAAATATTTATAGAACCATTTTATTAAAAAAAAATAAAATCCAGTCGTAATTTTCAGGTGTCATTAAGCCATTAACACAACATGTACATATAGCAAAACAGGTTTTCAGTTGCCATGCACTCGGAGCCCGTGGTCGCTGTTATAAATGACCTTGATCACAGTTGAAAGGCGGAAAGAAGATTCCAATACATTTTTAAGGGGTGTTTCTGCACACATATTTAACAAGGGGTTTAAAAAAGAATATAAAATTAAGCATTTATTCAAACTAACATTAGATTGAAGTAACAGCAAAAAATGAAAGAGTGTACTAGTAATTTAATTTAACCTCCCCCCTCCCCCTCGTTTCTAAACATGTGGTCGTTAGTGCATGTGAATTAGAATTATAAAATCCATTTATTTGACAATAATGAGCAAGACGTTTTATGTATTAAAAAGTATTTAATGACACATCGTTTCAAAACTTTCACTAACGTACATGTACTTTAAATGTGAAGACAACAGCGGAGTCCTGATATATTTTTGCTTTAAATTATAAAAGAATAATACCGGTATTTCTTTCTTTATTTGAGAAAAAATATTTAAGAATCCATGATCGCGTTGATAGTATATTGAATTCAATGCCCTAAAAATTGTTGTACATAGTTGATTAATTTGAACACATTTTCTTTAGAAGGAAAAGAAAACAAACAATATATGTTATACATTACCGTGTTATTTCATTTTGCTGTTCCTTTTTTTGTTTGTTTTTACTCCTAAAATATCACGAGCATATCTAATTCAATAATAAAATACTAATACAATTTGACATCCTGACCCATCGATAGCCATATTTAAAATGAAATGACTTCCGAATGAATCTTACACGATTCTTGCACGAAAGTCACACGTTTCTCACACGGTTCTTACACGAAAGTCGCACGTTTCTCACACGCTTTTCGCACGCTCGCTACACGGTTTGCGCGAAACGCTTTGGAGCTTACACGAAACGCTGCACGGTGTACACGAAACGCTGCACGGTTTACACAAAACGCTACACGGTTTGCACGAAACGGAAAGCGCACGAAAGTCACACGATTTTTTGGGGTAGTAGCACGTCTCAGGGTCTGACATGTATTATCGTTCCTATAGTAGATTCGCAACATCGTTCAGGAGGTTCTCCATGATGGTAAAACGCCCGGGTCCAATATGCTCTCCCATCCATCTCGTCACAACGATAGCCGCGTTGAAGATTCGGTTGTCCTGCATGAATTTAAGGAGGCGTCGGCCCGCTCCATGTTCACCATCATCATGATAGTTTTCAGTCACTTTATTGTTTTCTCGGAATCTGTAAACTAAGATTCTGCTGTCGACACTGGCGACATAGGGGTCGATGCAGGCCTTCTTGTAGAAGTTTTGAACACTTTCCACCGAGTCTACCTCAGATCCAATGGCAAAAAATTCAGATCCATTTTTTCGTACAGGATCTACGCTTTTTGTAGGAATGTCATCCAATTTCTGCGTTTCAGACGCTTCGATTTGTAAAACATCTGCACTGGTGAGCAGCGGAACTTCCTCGATATATTCATCGCCATTTGGTAAAGTGAGGCTATTTTTTTGACATTTTCACAGTAATGTTCTGTTTTTTTGAAAGAATCTGATTTGTCAAAATGTTTATTTCTGAAACGATGGACAGAGGTTGTTGAGGGGTAGTGTAAAACGGCAAGGGAACCTTCGCTATTTTTTTTATTTTTTTGGGCGCTGAGAATTTCGTCTTTTTTCTTACCGTGCATCAGCTTGGCCGTCATAGACACTGGCCGATTGGAGTGCTGAGGACGAACTCCGTTTCTATGAATTCTAACGAATTTGACGTCTACCCATAGTGTTTGCTTAAAAATTTCTGGCATAGTAGAAGCAAGATCTTCATTATGGGAATATGGATAGTTATGTATTAAAATATTGTCACGCACAGAACTAGCTCGCAAATCAGTGATTTCATTATCCATCACAGACATTTTTCTGTCAATCCTGATAACCACTGATCGCAGCAGCTCTACCTCTCGGCGCAAGTAGGTGTTTTCTGACCTAAGTGTAGATATTTCATCATAACACTCTGCTTGTTCACAGACATACTTAAGTTGTGCATTTAGGCTGTGTTCCTCAGCGTCATGATCGTGAGTTTTGTTCTTATTCACAGACCGTGATCTCGCTATACTGCCCTTTTCACTATCTAACGGGACCGACTCTGGAAGGCTTTCGCTTTGTAGTGAGTTCGTACACATGTATCGATAGCCTTGCCTGTCCCCTTATGCTACGTTCCCACTGTCGTGCGGTCAGTTACGCACGTCACGATAGATCAATCGTAGTTGATTGCGGACTTTTAATTGAATTTTATGCCAAGATACGAAGAGATGCGTATAGATGCGTTTTCATGCGTTTCGTTACGCTTTTATGCGCTATGCCCGCGATGGATAAATTTCATGTGATGCGATCTCTGTGCGATCCGACTACCGTTCGGATAAGATGAATTACGTTTCAATAGGATTATGTAGATTTAGTCGAAAAAGGACCACGATCTGTCACAAATATCACGATCCAAGTTCTCGATTAAAAAGGATCTCCTACGATTTAATACGTACTCATACGATATAATACGTTCATTGCGCACCCTTACGCTAATGTACGATAGAATAACACGTTCATTGCAATGTCTTTCACGATCAGGATCAAGATACAACACGCTTTGAGCTACGATTGTACCCCGACAGACATATAAAAATCTGGCTATACTGAGTCCATTATATTTTATCTTTTGAAATTAAACAAAACATAAACATACAATCAATAATAATGGCAGAAGTAAAGGTTGATGACAACTTCATAAACGTGGTGTTTGTAGTGTAACTATGGTCATATTTTATTGCTGTCAAAGTAGAGTAAAAGACCAGTATAACTATTTCTTATCTTTTTTTTCCACTGATGTTGCCTCTGATCGAACGGGTTCAAGTTCAGAAGAAGATATGATCTCCCCTCTTTCTATTTCGTACCTGTTTTATGTGGCATCTTTAAAATATTTTTCCAAAACTCTGACATTTTTTTTCAATCGGGAAAGAAACGCGTTCAATTTTCCCGTTATTTTTGCAAGCTTAAGTACTCGTAATATAGCGTGATTGTCCGTAACAGAGCATTAACACTCGTGTCTAATGGCGTTTACTCTCATACGTCCGTATCAAATCGTCTTTGAGCGGGAAAGTACCGTGTCAGCACGTGAGCAGATGGCCACGTAAAGCGTCACAGATAGTGACAGAACGTGAGATATCGCAACGAATCGCCATTCAGCGGGATGTTTGTCCTTTCCGAGATCGATCCCGATGATCACGATATAAAAGCCAGATTAGTTACGTTTACTTACGATGCTGCTGAGGTTGGTTACGATGTAATGCGATTTGCTGCGATGATAACGATTAAAATCTAATCGTGTTAATCGTAGAAAAATTTTTGACAGTCAAAAAAAATTTCACGATCAACACGATAGTCACGAGTGAACACAAGATTTGTTTCGGTTTGATACGAGAACTACGATTTGTCCACGTTCGAGTCCCCGATCTCAATCGTGGCGCCAATCGTGATAGTGGGAACATAGCATTAGGTGAACTCTTATCAGCCGTTTTCTTTGTACTATTTGATCTTCCTCTACTTTGCATTTTCGGGGTAAATAATTCACAGAATTTCACAGTATATAATATAAAATGTATCCCAGACACTCACGAACGTATGTTGTCCAAAATTCAAGTGAACGGAATAAAAATCCCAGCAAATTAGCACAAAAAACAAATCAAACACCGGACAGAATTTTAAAGCGTCCATCTCCGGTGGGTGTCACGTGATCGCTTGAAAAAATGAATTTAATCCCATGATAGTTTTGTCATAAAGCATATACAAAGTAGTTGTTAAAATTTTCTTTATGTTTATTTTTAAGTATCTTAATTCTTTATTTTGTATGCAAATAGGTATTCCACAAATAGTTTACCTGACAAAACTGGATAAAATATGTCCAAATGTCGATCAAGACGTTACACAGATTTTCTTCAGTAAAACCTGTAAACAGGCCGTGGATAAGGTTGCTGAGATGATTGGCGTACCCAGGTCACATGTTTTTCCCGTGAAGAATTACGAGAAGGAGACCCGTTTACACGAGACCATCAACATCCTGGCTCTTACAGCTCTCCGACAGACTCTTGTGTTTGCAGACGACTACTTGGAAGATCAGTACGAAATTGGTGATGTGTACTGATTCCATGTATTATCAAGTAGCTAAACAGGGGAGTAAATTCAAATGTATTATATATTAGAAGACCTATCAAATTTTTACAAATATAAGACAATATTATTAAATGATATTAGTGCAGTTACTAGTGGATTGTGTCACACACACACGATGGAGCAATTAGCTTCGTTGAGATGGAATAAGTATAATAATAATGGACTCAATTCGTCGTTGTCTCGGATGTCCTGAGTACATATATAATTTTTTTGAACTTCTTCTAAAGTGCCTGGTGGTTTCTTTTTACATGAGTGAAACATTTTCAAATGGAAAGTAAGAAATAAAATCAAACGATCTCATTATATATTTTTCATAGCAATCTATTGGTAATTTATGTGTCAATTTTTTTAATGTAAAGATGTTGCATGTTATCCCTACCTTTTAATTATATTCCTTTCCACGTGTATATATTGCCTATGTATAAGAAATAAATATATTTCAAATTTGAATTCCAATCTAAAATTCATATTTTTCCCTTTTTGATCCCCCAGTCATGTTTTTAGATCAAGAAAAGGAAAACAACATCACAAAAGGTATATTTAAGACGTTTTAATACTCAATGCAATACATGTAGCAAATTTCTGCATCAATAAAGTGTATATTATTCTGTTTCTCTTTGATGAAGCTTTCAAAAAAATGAAAATAATACAAATAAAAATTATCAAGGAAAAAAATGATAATAAATATGTAATGTAAATCGTAATGTATGATTCTTGACAGATGCCTATCCGTCTTCTCGACTGGCAATGATTAATTCTGCAGAACAACTATTTTTAAGAATAAAAAATCCTTCCTTTTTCCTTTCCAGACGTTCTGTTGAAGAGTAATCGGTCTGCAACTCCATTATTATCATTTTTTCTCTGCAGCTGACTTCCATTGATATACTTAATATTCACCGTGTATAATATGTATTCTTGATGATATTATAAGTTTAATTCATATGATATTATTTTTTCTTAAGAGGTTCTCTTGAAGGATTTAAAGTACATCCTTTAATACATTGATTTGTACAAGATGTTAAAAAAAAAATTTAAAATTTGTTTTAAAACTTTTGTTTCAATCAGATATTTTCCTTTAAATTTGTAATGAACACTGTACAAAGAGTATTGTGTCTTTCAATAAAGAAAGATTATTGTGTCTTTCATTTTGTTCTTTTGCCTCCCTTGTTGCCTTAATTTGTGGTACGCCTGTGTATATTATGCTTCATTAAAAAAA
>PRKT01000362.1:152234-171652 GCA_003671525.1 Saccostrea glomerata | reverse complement strand
CCTCAAAACAAATGATCACAATTTTTTTCTGAAATAGAAAGGATTTTTTTTAAAATCAGCAATGAATAGAAAAAGCAGCATAAAGACTTCGAAAGGATACATGTACAATCGTAGTCACACTATGTGGAGAATTTCCAGCACACGCTCGTGCAGTTATTTCACCGCGTAAAAATGGAGTTGACTGTATTAAAGAAACTGGATTTTCCAGAGCCTATCTGCCCTACTAGTAGATTATTAACTTCGGGAATGTTCATAATGGAGTGTAACATAAATGCTTCAAAGATATACGTACGTATATTCCGGTTACTTTTAATATAACTTTTTTTACACCAGTGTGTTAACCATTTACTTTTATGCAAGTTAAAAGAGAGGCTAATGTTTTATAAAGTAATTATACAGTAACAGTAATCTAAACAAATTTTGCATACTCTTATGAAACCTTTACTACAATGCATGCTGTTACTCTAAAATGGATGAAGGATAAATATTAACGTAAAATTATCTTGTTCCTGGTTACATAAAGTATGTAAATAAATTTTGTAGATTTTGTGCTCATGAAACCAATGTGAAATGTAAAGGTAATAGAAATTTGTTCAATCTTATAGATTTAGTAAACTAAATGAATGGTGAACTTAGGAGAAAAGTTTTTCACTAGTACCCCATAAGTGAGATACAAGTTAGTGTCGTGATCCGAGTAAATTGATCTAGAGTACTTAGTACGGAAGTTCATACGGAAATTTAGTATTTTATGTTTTTTTCCCAACAAATTAACCATGTACCCATAATTTTGTGTATCAACCTTAATGCAAAAAATCTACGAATGTCTTGACAGCTTTTTTGGTGATTTTGTCGATCGCAGATACCTCTATTTCTGTCCCACTAAATGTCATTTGGACTTCAACTTCTCTTTCAATGTCTTTCGAAGATTCTGGGAGGTCTAATCGTAGATAGCCCAAAAAGCGACATTCTGGGTCAGTAGTAAATTTCGGATTCTCTCTTGGTGAGGTGAATATTTTAAACCCTATAGTTTTTTGGTCGGGTTTTATTGGGATATAAGTTTGTGAAGTCGTTGGTTTACCTACATGCAGTGTTTCTCCAACGTTTACATGAATATGGAAAATGTCTTTGCATTTTTCAGTTCCGTTTTCTAACTTTTTCTTTTTCTCAGAGGGATGCTCACTTGGATTGAAATTGACCTCTGTACGTACGCCATATGTACATTTGCTCACCCTAGATGAAATTGCATCTGGTTCATGGCCAAAAATAACAGCTCCTTTCAAAACAGAAAGACCCGCTTCAAGTGTTGAAACGACTTTTAGATGTTTGAAATTTGTTTTTATGGCCTCCTGCAACACTAGCGACTCTGCATACCCACCGACCAATAAGATTGTTTCGACATCTCTCAGGGCATTTTTGCAAAGAATTGACTGCACATGTTTAACGATTTGGTTGCAACTTTCGTAGAACAATGCTTTCGTTATACTGTGTTCCATTCTCAATTTCTCTCCAAACCATTTCAATTTTGCTTTATATTTGTCATTTGACTGAACGCTTGAAGGAATATCTCTTCCTTTTAAAACAGAATAAAGACTGGACAGGCTATGTGGGACTCTCAAAGTTATAAACTCATCTTTCTTAAATTCTGGTTTAACAGTTTTCTTCTTGATTTCAAAATCTCTGAAAAGATCTAATTGATCCATTTTTTGAGATTTCGAAAACTCCTGCATTACATCCTCACCAAAAATATCTGTTAATAGACACTGCAAGGCGTCGTCAACTTTTGTACCACCCCAAGGTCCACCATTTGCGCTGTAGAGTTCTTTCAAAGAATTGTTCGTTTGCACTTCATGTACAGTTATATCAATGGTTCCACCTGTTAACAAACATTACATACACAAAATTTGTAACGATGAAAATACATGTAATCAACGACGTTAAGATATTTGTAAGTTTTAATTATTAAAAGTTATCAGCAAACAAGACGAAGAGTGAGTGACATTTGCATAAAAAATCCTTTTTAATTCTGTAGGCGGACATTACTCCATGCTCACATTTATTATTGGTGTTAAGATGATTAATAGTTGCTTCAAATACCGTAAAAACGCTTGTATTTGTGATTGATTAAAAAAATGCCTCGCCTTCCGTGAAAAAACTTACAAAACATTCTTTCAATAGTTCTGCATGTTTATAATATACAAGAACTAGTTTAAACTGATAATGATATTATTATCAACTATGCATAATTCTATTCTACCCAGTTCATTTTCTTAAAAGGGCACATATACATGTATTTATCAAAAGGAACTATTTATATTACCAAAAGAAAAATGATAAAGAAATTTAAAGAAAAAAGTCAGAAACACAAAACTTACCCCCTGCATCAATTACCATGTACTTTGATCCAGGATCGAAGGTGTTTCCTCTATTTCCCATTGGAAAATATTTACAGTAGATGGAAGCCGCCTCTGGTTCCAGAGCTATTTTCAACCGTTCAGAGGAAATCCCTGCCTAATAAAAAAAGGTTTTGAGCTTAAAATTCATCAAACCTGCTGTATTACAGTGCGTTTCAGATATACATCTATCAATATCTATATACTTTACTTTAAAATAGCACCCCTTGATTATTTTGAATATGCAGGTTCCCTTTTTTAATTTTGTTACTTTCAGTGGAGATGTTAAATAAAGAAAAAACAACGAGGATTTCTCATAGAAATTTTATAAATGCCAATATTTTCGGAATGAAAAAAAGAGATATTGTGCCACATGTTCATCATTATTTAATAAACACAGTCTCATCATAAAGAAGAAGTGCATAATTGATTTTTAAAAAGATAACTTATTATAAAATGGGATTTTTAATATAGTGTGTTTTTTTTTGCTAAAGCTAGGCTTCGCTCACTGAAACTCTTATACCTGCTCACTGGGGCAACTTAAGTGGACCTGTTGCGTAGCTGTAAGGCCGCTATGGGGCTGCACTGGGACTGTTGGAACTGCTTGGATTGGACTGATCTATCATCGTTATTGGACAGCTCTGAGACTTCTGTGACTGCTCAGACAGATAAAGGACATCTTTGAGACGGCTCTCGGTATGCTGAGCTGTCCCCCAGAGTTGGCGTATTGCTAACGTATGATGCACTATTATTTTTTCTATCAGTAAAAATTAGAACTTACTTGTTCCGCTGCCATTCTCATGAACTGCTTTGCTGCATCAGTCCAAATGGCTGGAACTGTTAGGATCCAAAGAATATCTTCTTCTTCAATTTCTGGGAATTTACTTTTGCAAGAAGAAATCATATCATCCCTTAAGTATTTTATGGAAGCACTGAAAACTTTAAGTGCATCCATTTTTTTCTTCGTGCCTTCTTCCTCAATCTCCATGGATTTTGAAATGGCCTTAAAAAGCAATAAATTGATTCAAGAACATGTTTCTTGTTACGGAATGATTCTAGTTCTTGGCCAAATTATTCGAGGATACCGTATATACTCGCCTATAAGTCAGTCCGCCCGTACGTCGGTTGTATTTTTTAGATTAATTTGGAGGGATTTGTCATTGACCTGCCTATAAGTTGTTATAGCTTTTTGCCAGAATCATCTGACATTATAAATCAATTCACTGATGTTTTTAGCTGTTTTATTAATAATTGTTTTTTTTTAAATAAGTATTATTTAGTTTTAAATCATTTACAAATAATAAATGCAAAAAAAAAAAACAACATTATAATAAAATAATACTTGTACTAATATGTATTATCTTTGAATAAATAAACGATTAAACATATATAGGCTTTGTTCTTCAGTATTAATTGTCTGAAATATATATGGAATGATACATTTCACTTTACAGAAAAATACAAATATCTTTATGACTCGCCTCTAAGTCGGACATAGAGATTTGAAATAAAATTTAACTCGGATAAGTTTACGCTGTTTTGCATGTATAATCCGCTTCGTGAATTATCTTATATATTCCTTATGATTCCTTATAATTAAATTTAAATCTAACAGCTGTGGGTGTAAAATTCCCTTGCCGCTCAATAATACAACTGTAGTAACGGAAGTGATGAGAAGCGGGGGGAGGTCTTCATAGGCCTAGCAGCCGTGTTGTTTATTTGAATGTTGGAAGATCGAGTTATTGTTTGAAGTGAAAGGTTCATTTATTAAATCTGGAATTTTCCATGAATTCAGATGACTAGAATAGGAGGATTGCATGGAAAAAGATGATTCACCTAGTTATTAGGATGTGTGTCTCCATACCAAATCAAGTTATAAAGAAATAATTCGTGTTCCCTTTTGGATATTAACCACGAGATGCTAGAATACAAACAAAATTAAATTATATGATTGTAAAAATGGTTATTGAAGGTTGACTTCAATGCGCTGTTTTGTGATAACAAAAGGTTGTATAATTTTGAGAGCGCTCATTTATGTTTATCTATAGTGTATTCGTAATCTATGATGTAGAGCTATATTTCTACTTGACCTGTCCATGATAAAGATCCATTTTGAATCGCCGGAAATAATACCATGGTTCGTGCTTGTTTTCTAATGCTAGTTCACTATACTTCTCTTGAGCTTCGAATCCAAAGGAATGAAATTCTCCTTTTGGATTAAAGAGTACACATGTTGACGTTTTCTCAGTCTGTAAGCGACCAGAGCCAGAGGACCATTGATTCGTATAAATTTTCAGAGGATCGTTTTGAAATTCATGTACAAATGAGTATGCATACCCTGAATATGTTGTTCCGAAATCAATTGCTGCAACCAGTATATTATTCATTTTCTGAAATGAAGTTCACACATTTTTTTTTAAAATGAACAAGAAACACATCTAATGTTTGATTGCAAATAGTTGGAGGGATTTTGGGCGGAAAGCGACATAATTTTACATAATTTTAAATTGTGCACATTTTAAAAGATAAAAAAAAATATTTTTATGGTTTTGAGGATCGAAATCAAAGATCCGGGGGGATCTAGATTTTGTCTAACTTCGTCCGTCTGTCTGTTTATCTGTTAAAACTTTAACATTACCCTTAACTTTTGATTAGTTGGAACTATTTCTTTCAGGTTTCACATGTGTATTCCATTTTACAAAACTATTCTTTTAGCACCAAATTATTAACCTTTTGCTCTTAATCATCGAGTTTGACCGACTCTTGCAAACTTTTTCCACACATTAACCTTGACCATACCTTTTGAAACGTTATTGCTAGGGCTTTCACACTTCACATTTTCACATGTTTTTATTAAGACTAGATCTTTCTCAAGGGTAAAAAGACTTTTGACCTTTTGATCTTGACCAACATTCAAAAAACGTTTACCTTTAGTTTGGTCATAACTTGTGCACAATAAGTACTAGGACTTTTATTTTCAAAGGTATATTTTCGTAGCAAGACTTTCACTTGAGTGTCATAGTTTTGATCAAATAATCTTGGAGTTTGCCCTACTTTTAATAAATTCTAATCTTGGCAATAAACTTTTGATTCTTTGGTGCTTAGGCTTTCATGTTTTAAATGTATATCTATTTAGACAAGTTTTTTCTTTGGCACATGTTTTTTTTATCTCTTGACCTTTAAGTTTGACTTGGGTTTGAGAAATTTTAACTTTTGCTATGATTAAGCTACCATACGTTGGCATCAGTGTCTCACAAACACATCTTGTATAACATATACATATCGAGTATCTCTGGTCATTTTGTCATCTAACTTTTCTCTTCAATCATTCGGTGTAATCTTAACTTGCTTTTAGGATGACATAGAACACTATTCATATTAAGTGTTATTCACCCCATTAAAATTATGTCTTTCAGCAAGCCCCTCAAATGCTATTGTCCTTTAAATTCTTGCAATCTACGACAATTATGAATTTGAAACCAGTTTGTGCATTAAATGTCCTTAAATCTTTTATAAAGCAAGGTTGATATATAGTTTTTATTTCTTTTAAAAACTTTTCATTGACAAGTTCTTATTACGTGCCTTTTCACAAAACAAAATGCTCCGCCACAGAAATACCCTGAATATAAAAGTTTTAACTTCAGATACAAATATTAATGCTATCCATATCATTAGGTGTGAAATGCTCTAAGAAAGTACAATATCTCAAATAAAGTATTAGTTTTAACCTCAGATAAAGCTTTTTATACATTATCAATATTATTTGTTTGGATGGAAATGCAAAATTCAGCGGCAGAATATCTTATGTGACTCTTTATAAAAAAAAATTACAAAATTGAATATATTTCCATGTTAAAGATATTCTGCATATAGAAATAATGGGAACATTTATTAACTAATTTCAACTTTGGTTATAAAAATTCAGAACATTACTTATATATATTATAAAGTTTATTCATATCTAATATATGTGAAAGTTATATTAAGTTATTTAAAAAAGCTTAATTCGTACCTTTGATAGAATTCGTGCGAGATTTCAATCCAAAATTAACAAAATAAACGCCAAGATACATTTTTTATTTTCCTTTCTGATTTTTGAGAATGCAATTTAAAGCCGCCCTCTACTCGACACAAAGGAATGATGAATGTTATTATAAAAATAGGAAAGTATTAAATTTGATATGACAAGAGTGTTGCAGAAAAAATGTTATCTCTGAAAAAATCGAGTGCATCAAATTCCTTGACAACAATTCATTATGGTTTTATTTTTTCAGAGATCACAACAGAAATGTGAGGGTATTTCATGTACCAGTTAGGAAGATTACCCTTAGAGTAGATACCCTTGTTGACTTTCTTATCCCGAATTAATGATAAAGAAACGTACCAAGAACAAGCTTTTCAGATCTTAAGGAGAGGATTTTAACATGCCTTGAAGAAAACAAAGAAATTTCAAGAGACTCTATTGGTTGTATTTCTTTTTAAATGGTTAATATCAGAACAAACGCAGGACGAACATCTTGAGCTTTATCTCTAAGTATAACACAAAAAATATTGAAAATGATACATTATTATCAACATGAATACAACAACTGATTTATTTCTATTTAAATAATAGACAAAAAATAGCGACAAAATGAAATAAATACATGAAATATATCAAAAGAATTATTGCGCTATACATTTGCATATGACTTTTTGAAGGATCAGAGCGAGATGTAAAAAAAATCTATAATTTTTTACATTATGCTATAAATTAAACTGCCACATTGTAATTTTTTTGTACGGCTAAAATATTGCGAAATGATTAAAGTTAAGTGTTTTCGTGCTTGAGTTGTCCTTTGAGATTTTTAGCGCTTCCATATAAGGAGAGGTAAATACAAGTGCTTCTTGGAAATGGAAACGAATATTCAGTTGCAATGTTTCCACAAAATATTATAGATATGCAGATTCAAAGAAATATGTTTGATATTGACGAATTCGGAGATCTAGTCTGTAAGATGCAGGGAATTAACGTATATTCAATCATTCACAGTCTCAGAAAAATCTTCGATAGTGACGATATCTGCAACCCCCTTTGAAAACATTATAAAATGAACTTTGATTTTGAAAATGTTTAATTATGCTCAATGTCAGTCATTAATTACATACTGCCTCAAGATATGACGTAAATTCATCATTTAAATGACATTATTTTAATGCTATTATATTAATAATAAAATAAAATGACTGAAAATAGGAAGCGCTCAGACTCAAACATCTTATTTTTGTTCATAATAATTTTATCAGTGAAATATGTGAAAACAGTTTCTAATCATATTCCTTATAAATAAATGAAAATCCTAATATAAAAATTAAGAAGGCAAATAAGTTATCTCATTTGGAATGTTTAGACTTCCAAATTGATGTTTTTCAGACTTTTAAAAGCATACTTTGCCAATACTTTCCCGATTCCAGTACGTTAAATGCTCCAAATCAAACTCTCGGTGTAATCGTAAGTAGCTTCAAATTTGGCTATAAACCACTATTCATGACAGGTTCATAAAAGAAACTTTATTCATCTCATTTAAATGATAGCTGTCAGTAAACCCCTCGAATAATATCCTCGTTTGTACATAAAACTCATCTACAATTACATTATAACAATCGACGACACCTGTGAATTTGATGGTTGCTCGTGCATTTGATAAAATGTCCTTAAATCTTGATAAAGCAAGGTCGTTGTGAAATTCACTTACTATATAATTTTTGTCTTTTTTAAAATTCTCCAAATACTTTTAACTAGTGTTTTCACAAAATAAAATAATGATTTGTGAAAGGAATATAAGAAGATAAAAACGATAGTTTTCAATTCATATAAAAATGTTGGTAATACCATTTAATTTATAAAAAAAAAATGAATTCAGTATCAAAGCATTTTTTGTGACACTATGTTGAAAAATATCCAAATTCAATATATTTTAAAGTTATTTTTGCATTACCGGTTTGTTATATTGGACATATTTTGCGGATAGAAACCATGGGAACATCTGCAGACTAATTTCAGTTTTTTAAGGGGTTTAAGAGTTAAACATTTATATATAGTTACGTATGAATTAAAAAGATAGTTCATAACTTGTCAGTTTGAAGGTATTATGCAAGTTTATTTATGATTTTAAAATGTGAAATCCGTACCTTCGAAAGAATTCCTGAAAGACTAAATTCCATAGTCAACAAAGAAAACTTCCGGCTACAATTTCTAGAAAATACATAAAAATTCTATGAATGCAGTTTAAATCCCCTCCTTTATGTACAGATAATTATGAGAAAACTTGTTAATATTAAAAACGTAATGAAAAATATTCCGGGCCTATTGAATTCCTCGAATTTTTTTTTCTGGACAAGTATAAATAATTCATATTGCTTAGGAAAAAAGTTTCCAAGGGTGAAACTGGAGAGGACTAGAGGCTTCCCATTTGTCCGTCCGTCTAGCTGTATGTGTGTCTGTCGAACTGCATGGCTATATGTCACTTTGTCTTTCCGTCTGTACGGTTTTCGTACCTTGTTTTTCTGAACGCTTGCGAATATTGAGCTGATTCCTGGTATGGGAGTTACAGATCAAAACTGTATTTTGTTCCACTTTAGTAATTTACTGACCAGACAATATTCTTAATCTAAAATATAAATGGACAAGTGAAATAACTTCAGCTTTTTAAACCGATACAGGCTACTGAAACAGAGATAGATCGATGTTACTAGGATTTCAATAAACTCGTTTAAACCGGTTTTTCGTGGATTCTATGGTCATTATAATGACTTTCGTCACTGATGCAGTACACCAACCATTGGGACATGTTGTGGCTGAGTTGTTTCATACCAATTGTCATGCCTTCGATTTATACTGAATTTAACAACGAAATGTTCCGTTTATCTATTCAATACAGGTGTGACCGCTCAACAGGAAACTCTTATGTATTGTTTATGGACTTTGAGATTGAATACTGTTCGTTATCTCCATATCCTTCCTTACTCCTGATGTGCACCTGATCAATACAGGTGTGGCCGGTCAACAAGAGATGCTTACCCCTTCTGTACACCCGATCCCACCTTTGGAATGCCCTATACACGGATATTTTGTTTTTTTTCTTCTGTTAAAATTGATGTCGTTTTCTCCAGTTATGCAATTTTCCAGGGTCAATTTTCTGTATTTACCGGCAATACAAATCTCATCCTCACAATGTCAAGGGTTTGTGATTTTTCTAGTTTGTGTGGAGTTCGAGAAATCACAAACCTTTGACATTGTGAGGATGTACAAATCTAGGAACACAGAATAAAACTCGTCTGTAAGTTCCTCAGGTGTAATTAGTTACCTTGGAGGATTAGGTATCCCCTGTTGTTTTAATTTTGTTATATAGGTTGTGCTATGATGTTTCATTCTAATTAATAATTGTTATTTTCTGTCTTTCCGAATTTCTCACTCAAAATATAGCAAACTGTAGTTGTTTCTTTCTTCCTATGATCTATATTTCAATCTTCTTTTGCTGATCATGTTCCGCTTGGTCCGATTCTAATCGCTAAAAAATATATTCGTTTTTCTGCTTGAAAAATAATTGTCCATAAATTATTTCAACTTTGGTCAAATTGTATCCCCAAAGTCTTTTTCTTTTCAAAGATATCAAAATTCAAAAGTAAAAAAAATAATTTTTGTTAGGTCACACAAAAAATAACCCTTTGTTTACATTGCGTGAAATCACCTTCGAAAAATTAAATTTATCGCTTACATGTATAACACATGAAGAACAAACCCGAGCATTTTTTCCGCAACAAAGTGTAAACGTGCAAAATTCTAGCCCTCGTTACTAAAATCCTTTTTTTTTTTAATCTTTAAAAATATCTGATTTTCCTTTATTCTGTAAATATGCATATTAATATAAAAATTATCTATGGGTTATATTCACTTAATTTCTTAATTCTTAAAAGATATATCATGACTTAGGATTCTACTAATGGGAAAAAATACTCGGGTTTGAATTCTCTTCTTAATTAGATATAACCGATAAAAATATTTTTTTCAAAGGTGACTTCAAAACAGATCTTAACTTCCCGTCAAGAACTGTTGTTTGTCAACAAGGTTTTTTTTTTGTCTATGTTTTCCATGTAAGGATTGTTGTAATAAACTATTAATCAATCTTATAATAAATTTTTATATATTATCTATGTAATGACATACTTTTATTGTTTAAGATAATATGTGCCTGTTTCGGATGAAGCGGCTTTAAATTCGAATATATTAATTCGAGTCATAGGCGTCAGAAGCAAATCTCTTTGTCGTCTTAGCTCGCTGTTTAAGGTTTATTGATACACTTATAAGAGAGATAATTGTTACAGACATAAATGTCTATTACTCCTTCATAAATTTGTCAAGTTGAAGTGTATTGCTATTTAAATAAATACAGAAACCACAACCTACGTACTCTTTAGCAGACCCATTTTTGTATTCATATAAAGCAGAATTTGTGCAATATCATATGCGTGAAAAGAGGAACACATTTCCTGTTGTTGACAACTCGACATTTAGATATATCATAGACATACTGTCCAATAACAGATGTAATTTCCTTTCCTATGTCGATACGATATATCCTGAGGAACTTAAAATAAACTTGAGGTACTGTGAGCGATGAGCTCACTAAATGATACCCCCCGCCTCCCATATGCTTATTACTGGTGAAAAAGTCCATGTTTTCCTGTGGCCGGGAAACCCAAAATATGTGTCGGATCAAAAAGTAAAATAGGAGGTGCACAAAGGCAATATGTAATAAAGATTCTGTGAAAGTTGCATCAAATTTCATTCAGTGGTATGAGAGGAGTTGCGGATAAGAGATGGGTACCCCAAAGTGTAACAGACGGACGGACGGACAGACGGAAGAACGGACGGACAGACGGACGGACGGACGGACGGACGTACAGACGGACGGAATTAACGATTACTATATACCCTCCCGCTTTTCAAGCGGGGGGTATAAAGATACCACATATCTGACATATCTGTTTCATGCTTGGATATTTAACTTGAAAAACGTATTAATGGTAATCTAAGCTCGATGATAAAGGAGATCACTTTAAATTTTTCATTGTCAACTTCCGGTCCCTTACTTATGCAGCAATAAACCTAATTCATTAAATGCAGACGGAGTCTATATATCTCAGTTAATTCTATACGCAGGTGAATGCTCAACATGTGCGTAAAACAATTTCTAGAACAAGGTAAATTCCGAGATTACTATGTTGGGCCAACGTTGGTAAAAGGTTGTATGGTTGGCGTTGGAGGAACAACGTTGGGACAACGTTTGACCATTGTTACTATATCAACCTTCTTGACCATGTCGGAATTCCTATGTTGGCCCAACGTTGGTCCAGCGTAAGCATCTTCAATCTTCAATTGATCTTTTAAATTGTTGTACTCAGGTGACCATTAAGGCTCTTGGACCACTTATTTAAATTGAAGAAATTATGCTCACACTAAGATGGAATATTTTTATACTTGTACATGTATTTCAATGAATAATGTGCATCTCTATCAAGCATTTGCTGATACCTATCTAAAATCAATGGGATTTTAGCCGAGGAAAACAGTCACTCTAAGTTAATAAAATTTTAGCTCTACTGGTCAGAGACCGGAGGAGCTTATGCGATAATATTTTATTGACAAACAAGTAGGAAAGAATATCAGTAGTCTCGTTTAAGGTCATCATTTCATAAGTAAATTCTATAGTCCTTAAAATGACCTTGTCAGCAGATACAATTTATCATTGAGTCAAATGTTCGCCGACGTTTTTTTTATACTTATTGTTAGTCCATTATTTACACATTGATTTTTCCGTTATTTCACGATCATGACAAGGTGCACACGGCGGGTGTGACCGGCCGGCAAAGGATGCTCACTCCTCCATCGCAACTGATTCCACTTCTGATGTTTTAGACGTCTGTGTTTGCTCTGTTCCTGTTTTGTTTTGCTTTGTGGACTTTGAATCTTGAATACTATTTGTTGCCTCCATCTCTTTCATACAACAACAAAATATCTTGGGAGACTTTTTATTTTTTTTTAATTTATTTTCCTATTGATCTGCAGTTATAAATATACCCACTGCAGAATATTTCACGGTCTTGTGTTTAGAATATCTAAATTATGTAAATATAAAAAAAAATTAAAAATAGAAAAAAAGAAATCGGTATTCATTTTAAATTAAAAAAAAGTTAATTGAAAATATTTTCCTAGTAAACATTTTCTCAAGGCTCCTATGCGCGTGTGAATGTAGCTTTGAAATGTATGCAATATAATAAAACAAAAAAATACAAGAGTCTTTTAAAAAAGTCGGTCCACATAAGCAATCAATTTACATGTTTTTGTCTGTTTGTACGTGCAGGCTTAAAATAACTCAAAGATCCAACTGTCAGAGTGCAATTGTTAATTAACATAAAACGTCTTGATTGCATGCCAAATGCTACTATAATGAATAATTTATTTACAATGTTTATTGAAAAAGCAGTTGTCTTGAATATCGATAACCCGAGTTACATGTACATGTATTAATTTTTCATAGAAAAGTTTGTAAGAACTGTAGGAAAGAAATCAAACGTAATTATTACTTTCCTGTCAAAATCCTGTTATTTTCAAATGTGAAAAAGTCATTGTTTTTATAACCTACATTAGACAATTTATAGAATATGCTGTAAAACAGTGCGTCCAAATGTTCTTCCCTATATTATGTGTTACGATAGAATGATAAAACAATTATCTTGGTCAAGTAAAATATCTTTTTGTAATGATTTTCAGGATATTAAAGTGATATATCGTTGTTTATGAGTTTCCAGGAAAATTAGGGAACATATATACATGTAGGGAGGATAGGGCATTAAAATACTCACTTTCTCGAAAAATGATTCAAACCAAAGTTTAAAAAAAAACAAAACAAAAACATGATATTGTTACAAGCTTCGTGTGCTGGATCCATAACACACTCTTCATAAAATATTCCATATTTCTTTATCGCCTTCAATATAGTAATTGTGATCTGTCTTCTAATTATTATCACCTTTTTTCAATATATTTATAGTTTACATAATCAATTCTGGCAAGGTCCTTTTTATTTCGCCCGACGTATGGTATCATCTTCGACATAATGTATCATATAATTGAATTTATATCTGCAATTGAAAGACCAGGGATCCCTGTATGAAGGTGAAGGAATATTTTAAATTTTTACTGTCTGGTACTTATTTTCAACTACATGTACTTTACGTTAACAGCTCTGATAATGCCGTGTCCTGTAGTTGAAGGAAGAAAAAGAGGAAGAACCCTCAATAGGACCTTACAGTTAATTGTATACAGTGACAATGAAAGTTTTCTAGGTTATTTGAAATTTAAAAGAAACAATTCTGGGATATCTGAAGACAATGCATATAAATGTAAGAGGGTTAGAGTTCCTTTTGAAATATGGTGAATAGCAATGATTCGAAATGTTACTTAAAGAAGTTACACAATTGCTTAGGAAACTGACGGTTTAAACCAGTATTAGCATTCGTATCACATGTGGGCTTGAAGAGCTTAACAATATCCACAACCATCGACATTAACTGTCATTCTGAATTTGAAAAATTATACATGTTATGACATCTAACATGTCCAAGTTGGGAATATACAAGTAAGTACTATTATTATAAAAGAGTAGTTTGTTTCAAATTTCCAGTTTATTTCCAGATTAATTACAAAATTCAAAGAGCAAAACATCTGATTCGATTAAAAATAGTGTTTTTTTTAGAAAACAATCATTGTCAGAAGAAATGACAGCAAATACATGTATACCTAGTAAAAACGAATAAGGCTTTTGAAAAAAAAATTATATATTGTGTTCCAGAATGACAGCATTTTATATTATTAATGAATTATCCCTAAAACGTTAGAAATCATTTCATTATACATGAATTTGCAAATTTTACCCTCTAAAAAGCTAATTGTTTTCAAGAAAGACACAGTCATATTATACTCTAAAATAGTTTGAAGAATTGGAAAATCAATACAAAAACAAAAATCATGATTCTTGTAAATTAAAGTGAAAGGTAAAATATTTTTTACACCGGTTGACGTAAATCTTTCTAAACGTCTTATATTTTAAATGTTTTTTTTTCTACAACCATGGACTTTTTATGCTCGTCTTAGCATCATTCTAGTTTGTGTCAACGACACCGTCCATCTCTTGAAAAAGTACCAGCTTATCCCTTCTCCGTGATTGTTATTACCGTATTCACCGTTAAGGTTTGACCGGTGCCCGTCGTTGTACTACCAGGCACCCCGCCACTCCTCAGCATGGTTTTTAGTGCTTTCAATATCGTTATCATTATCAAATGTAGAAAACTGCGCATCATTGTTGCAGTAACTTGTTGTACACGAAATCCCGTCTCCTGTAAACAGATCAAATGTTCTTGTAAAGACCTTTTAAAAATGTATTACCTACAAATATAGCATATTTTAAAACACTCCTTGGCTTTTTAAATACGATTGCAGAATTAATTTGAATTCCAAATAAAAAAATAAAAATTAAATTGGCAAGCGTACCAGCTGTTCCACTGTACCCAGACACATGGATTCGATACTTGTCCTCCTCCCCCGCTATGTAGAAACTACTGTACTCAGCGTACACTGACTCTGTCCCGTATTCCAAGTCCACACGTAAAACTGTATATCCATTGGTGACCAACAAACGGATGTTGTCAAGTCCTTAAAAACGCAAAACACACATACGAAAAATATTGATCTTGAAATATTCTAAACATATATCTGACATGTACAAAATGACTGTATGATTTTTTTGAGATATAAATTTGAGTTCTTGCTTATTTTGCTCTATGTGAAAAAGTTCTATGAAGAGAAATATATCATATATTCTCTCATATATTTAACCGCTAAATCAGTAACTAATATCAATTAAAATATATAGAATAAAATATCAAAAGTGAAATAAAAATAAAGTATCTATTTTGTTAAAGTATGGGGTTTTCATTTGCACGAAAAAGTTTTGTATTGGCTTTATATTCTTTTACAGAATTTTGATTAATTATAACTCACCAATCCAGAACTCAGAGTGGAGGTCTCCAAATCCGTTTTTGTATTCTGTCCATCCTCTGTAAAAGTTCACAGAGCCATCAACTCGTCTTTGTATCATCTAAACAAAACGAACAAAAAATAAGGATATTCAGGTAATGCCAGACTTTTTAAAAACACATTAGTATTATCTTATTTCAGCAAACATGTGCCGACTTTGCGGTTTCAATATAAAGTTAGACAGTATTAAAGAAAGAATCATTTTGCAAAAATGAAAACCATATGACCAAACAATTTTAATAATATGAAAGTTTCAGTAATTCTTAATTAATTCTTTTTTTAAGACAGGCATTTTTGAAGTTTGAACAGCAGCAGCAGCAGTTTTTCATTTTACTTCATTTGCATATTTTCTACAAAGTCACAATATTTTCAGTCAACATTCTTATTTTGTCTCTGATGTTCTTTATGACATATATTTGAACATTTTTAATGAAAGTTCGTTTCCTAGAAAGATTGTTGTCATATTATTTGACTTTTTCAAAATTATATGCGCTAATATTGATGACTTTGGAGATTTTCTGTTTGTATTGTTTAGTTTATAATAATCTATAGATCTATTACTGAAGACAAAAATCTCACAAACTAATTTTTTAAAACATAATCAATGCTTTGACATTATTTACATTGCTTATATCACAATTATATTGCTAGAAAATGGGCTTTAAAATACAGTTATAATTTATTTTATGAATACTTTATTATTGTGCAAAAATATAGACATCAAAAGTCGGGACATGTGTGTTGAAACACACTGTACAATGCCAATGCAATCCAACAAAAGTCCTTTTAAGAACTATATTGATAACTTGAACTTTTGAAGTTTGTACATTTACCGTCCAAATATGGCCGACTGTATTCATACAATTGGCGGGAAAATGGTGGCCGTCAATCTTCACTGTTTTAGTAAAAAAATCGCCCACAGCGGGCATGACAGCCCCACAGTCACGTTCTAGAAATAAAGTATGCTTATAATGAAAGAGGAAGGTACAGTTTGAGCTTTTTTGTGCCCTAAAAATTTAATGTTCTTAAAAAATTATGAAATTGGCTTATACAATAGTTGAGTAGATGAATATGTCTGTAAGGAGGATCGACCTGGAAGAGTATGACGTCATGAGACCATTGGACTTTGGCGTCTGTAACGACAGAGAGTCATTGGGGTTTGGGGCAGACCATCGGGGTTTCGCGAGACCATCGGACTTTGGCGTCACCATCAGACTTAAGAGTCTTACAGATATATTATGTAAAGTGCTATGAAAAATCACATATCTCAGAATCTTTCTGAGCAACGATGACAGAGTATGTTTTAAGAAAGAAAATTCCACAGAAAATTGATGTTTTCTGCAACTTTTTAAGAAAATAAGGGAAAATGACGTTACAATTACCATTTCGGAGGTCATATGAGAAAAACGAATTGTATATTCTTACTGCAGGGAATTCTTATGATTCAGAAAGAATGAATTTTGATTTCTTATATCACTCTCATATTTCAGAAAAATGTAGGGCTCAATTTGTGTTAAAAGTGCACCCTGTTCTTTGGGAACATGTTTCAAGGTATATATTTACTCAGATGACAGAAAAATTCCACTGATTAGAACGAAAAAATACCTGCTGCACATTGAAAACCTATAATATTTGAGTTTGAATTCAATTTCAAATAAGTATTTCAATGACCTACTTTTCATGCTAGTGGCCCATTAGTAATTAGTATTTCTTGAAAAATACCCTTTTTCACACTACGACCAGTTTTTCCTTTGCACACAAAATATTACAAGCAACAAAACTCTTTAACAAATGAAATAGTATTAAAATGGAACAGTGTTGCTTAATAAAAGATAAGCGATTAGAGTTTGGGCCACAAACTTATTAATACTATCCGAATTTCCTTTGTCGTATTTCTATTTTTTCTCCATTGTTAATCGAAAATATTAAAAGTCTGAAAGATTATAATTCTATATATTTATTGCCTCAGTTTACTTTTTTTTGCCCTTTTTCTAATGGTATTAATGTTATATATAGTTTAATGATCATACTTTCGAGATACATTGTCTGATATGGTTTTTTGTTCATATTCTTTGAATTATTTACGTTATACAGTAAAACTCGTTTAGTACGAACACGGATATTGCGAATTCACGGATATAGCGAAGTCATTTTGGACCCCCTGCTATATAATTTAATGAATTTCTTAAACGGATATAGCGAATTACGGTTATAGCGAAGTAATTTCAAGGGTCCCAGCGACTTCGTTATAACCGAGTTTTGCTGTAGCATTGAATTATTTAAAATAATTCATATGTTTAAAATCTATACAATATTTGCAAAATAAGGTTTTTAAATTGGACTTTTAAATTGTAATTGATATTGCAAACAATGATTTATTTTGACAAAAATGAAAAATGAAAAAAGTATTTCGAATTTCCTCTACAACATCATCTATAGCTACAGAACTGTAACTCTCTGCTGGAGAAAATTCGGACAGATAAAGCAGAGAGCTAAAGTGTTGTAAAAACATTCGATCTACGCCGACGATTCTTTGTCGCTACTCTAGGTATTTATTTTGTGTAGTTTTAATTTTCTCTGGCTTTTAGAATTCTGTCCTATAATAAATTATATCTTAATTGTAATTTTTGATCTTTTATTAAAGTTTATTCATCCTTGAATGGTCCGAAACAGTCATGTATATAGTTTTGTAATGTATGTTTAAAAAGGTTCCTCTTTGACGTCCGTAACCACAAACAGCTATTTCTTAGCGTTGAAAGGTAAGAAAATTAGCAGGAATTGAAGTTAAATGTATGATTAACTATGAAATACCGTTTTAAAGTTGGGGAAAGTAAAAAATACAAGTAAAAATACCCTAAGTGAGCGACAAAAAATCGTCGGGGTAAATCGAGGGCTTTTTACAACGTTTAGATTTGTAGCTCTCTCCTATATCTGTCTGATTTTCTCAAGCAGAGGGCTACAGTTCTGCAGCTACCCATCTATTGATTTTTCTTCCTGTATGTTTCTTAAAAAAATAAAATATTAATTTTTAGAGTTGGTCTTGAGTCAAAACTTCATTATTTTATCCATTTAAAACCATTTCTGATTTAATATATTATATAAAATTTCATGTCTGACAAAAGACGAAAGACTACCTTTAAGCAATCGCTTAATGGTAGCTTAATGGTGACTTAATGGTGGCTTAAAGAAGTTAATTCCTTTAAGCCACCATTAAGCCACCATTAAGCTGCAACTTACAGGTGCTTAATGTCCAAACTTCATTAAGCTACCATTAAGCCATCATTAAGCTGAGCTTAATGGTGACTTAATGGTCAACCCTCTTTAAACTTTTACGCATCTTATATAGAATCTTTGAACTAACTTTTAATTATTTTAATATCATATACGCAAAATCTATTCCAACTCATTATTTTGTCTCGATCATAATATCTACGAGTTTTTTGTCAACATGCATAAACTTGATCACTGGGAACAAAGTTAGCTAATAGCCACAGGGGCTTGCTCGAAGTGTCTAATTTTTTCTTAAAATCATTTACAGTGATAATAAAACAAGACATCCTGTATGAGAACCGTATATTATTTTTTTGAAATAAATCATTATTACATGCGTTGTTTTTATTATTAGTGTATATGATTTTTAAAAATAAAATTATTACACACCGTGAGCAAGTCCTTGTGAAATATCTTAAATTTACAATACCAAAAATCAATTTGTTCTTAAAATTATCTATATTCATGAACACAAAATATATATTACTTTTTAAAAACAAAATGGTATTTCTATTTCATGTGTTAAAAGAAACATTCCGCTACAGAATTCATAGGAAGATATAATCTCATGAAAAAAATCTCTGTCCTTATTTTTTTTTGGGGGGGGGGGGGGGGGGGGG